>AVPN01000984.1:14223-30455 GCA_000695325.1 Pleurobrachia bachei
TGCTGTGACCAGGATTCGAACCTGGGTTATTGCGGCCACAACGCAAGGTACTAACCACTATACGATCACAGCTGAGTGTCACTGAAGCGACGAATAACAGTGAAACTGACTGGCTACCAATTGTTCTGCTTCACTAGTTTACACATTAGTTTCAAAACCAGGAAATGGTGCTCTCCAGTGCTTCAAGAACTCAGTCAATAAGAATTGAGTGCAATTGAGGTCGTCGCTTCAGTGACACTCAGCTGTGATCGTATAGTGGTTAGTACCTTGCGTTGTGGCCGCAATAACCCAGGTTCGAATCCTGGTCACAGCATTTTTTGTGTTAATTTTCACAAGATTTTTGATCAATTTTTAACATGGGATCATATATCACAGTGTAACTCACATTCTGTATAGGGATTCTTTATCAAGAGATCTTATGAGAAAGAAATAAGAAGGAAGTTTGTAAAATATCTAGCGAGAGCCGGGATCTAACAGACAAGATATGGTCACGGTCAAAAAGTCTGCTGAAAATCGACATATTTTTGAACTTACTCAACCGTGGATAAGATCCACTCAATGGAAAAATTTTCCAAACTCAGCCCACTCAAAATTGTTCAAATTTCATTCATCTGAAAAGTCCAATTTAATTGCCTTATCGGTTTCTCTGTAATCAGCACTTAAAAAGTGTGGATAACAAATGGTGTGGATACCGGGCTCAACCGCATGATGATCGTGCTAGCAATATGAAATTTTAGCATACACAAGAATGGGTATTCACAATATGAATTAGTTCGGTTTTATAAGTTTTTTTTACTCAACTTGTGTGGATAACATCAGTTTCTAGCATAAATCGTTACTCAACCGCATGAAAGAGAGTACATTTGGTGTTAATTCCGGGTTTATTGGCTTGGGCTAACATTTTTCTTCGAATATAAGCTTCCACTTTAACAAAAGGATAACTCAACCGGTGTGGATAACCATTTTTGTATCCTTTGGTCAGCATAAGACATTTCGCATCTCATTTATCCACATCGAATGAGTAAGTTTTATGACCAGGAAATTACATGCAGAGGCCAACCTAAACCGACAAGGACAATTTCTGAGCAAAAATTAACTCAACCGATGTGGATAACGTCTCTTTATTACGTGAAAAAATCGAGACGATTTTAGCGGAAAATCGAAGTTATCCACACTAGTTGAGTATCGAATTGGAGTTAATCCAGCTTGTCCATCGATTAGGTATCGATTAGGAACATTTTGCAGGTTGAGTAACCAAAATTGTGGATAATTTACGCACCGTCAAGTTTGGGGGGCTGTGTATCCACATGGGTTGAGTTAAGTTTACTCAACCGTATACCACGAGTTTCCCAAGACATTTTTCATTTCAGTTATCCACAATTTGAAGAATTAACTACAAAGATTACTCAACTGTGTGGATATTGATAAAACTTGTGTTTTTATCCACACCGGTTGAGTAATCGATTTAATTATTTAAAATTAAGATAATTTGAACATATTTTGATATGCTTACAAAATTTAAAGTGTCTAGAAGGTTTCTAAGTGGTATAAATATGAGTTTTAGAAAATTTGGTCGATTTTTCGAAACCCAAAAAACTGAAATTTCAGCAGACTTTTTGACCGTGACCAATTCTGCCGGTCAAAACCGGATTGGAAGATCTGTACCACTGGAGGCGACGGTGACATAATTATACATGACCAAAGTAATTGTACATTCATCAAAAAACTAAACCTTTTGTTTTGGCGATGTAAAATTATCCCAATGAACTATCCCGACTAGTATCAAGTTATGGTATGGTTGTGAGATCAGATCACATCGCTACAGGATCATGTTACGGATACTTGACCTGCTTTACTTGTGTTCCTTGCTCGCCGGACTCTCCACTGGTCAGGTCGTCACAACGCAACCAGGTATATAATCACGTGATGCCCATATATGGTGTTGTATGTCACGTGATGACACTCTCCACTTGTCCGATATTGTCACTCCACAACCAGATACAAGTGTGCTAGTACTTTTAATTGAGCTACTTTGTTTTCACAGAATCTGACGATGAGAGATTTGAGTGCTATAAGTGTGAGACGACCCTTGAGAATGCAGACAGTTGCCAGACAATTGATAGGAGTTGCTCATTTAAACAATGCGCTAAGGTAAAGACTAATTCTCCTCTGGCTAGTTGATAGTTTTATAGTCTGTCTCAATTTGGTTCCAATTTATGGTTCACTGGTTTAAAAATCAAAAGAGTTTCTGGGACTGAGGACAGTTTATTAAAATTGCGTCTGTTTTCAGATCAAATACAAGGCTGACGATGTGATAATGGTGATTAGAGAATGTTCCCCCATTGCAGACGTCATAGCAGGTAAATTCAATCTAATTTAAAATGTTTTAAGTGAATATTTTAAGATGACCATAAATTTAAACATTTCAAATTAGCACCTCTTAATTTAAACCATTGCACTAATTGTGGTTTGACACACCCCCCCCCAGACGAGATATGTCACCAGGCGGAAAAGCTCCAAGGAAAACCCTGTGATGCGTGGCTGTGTGATGAGCCACTATGTAATGGGGCAGAGTCCATAACAGTGATCCATAACAGTGCAGCAAAGACAATATTCTCAACGGTCATTTTGCTGGTGTATCTCTTGATATGTGGATGACGAAACAATAGTAGTCCTAGGAAATGTTCAAACTACGAGGTATAGGCCAAGGGAGGAGCTGAAAAGAAGGACAATATGTAAATATTAATAAGCTCAGCGCTGCAACTTGCAAATTTGGAAATAAGGAACGAAGCGTTTCCAATAGTTTATGGACTTAAAGTTTAAAAATGCGAAACTGGTTTTCTATCAATCGTTCATTTAGAGTTTTGGTAGAAAATCTACAGGGTGTTATGGTGGTGTTTGGAGAAGGTAATGCGGAAGACTTTGTTTGGGTAGGAGACAAAGAACAAGAACTCTGTTGTTTTTATTTGACATCAACGTGTCTGTGTGTCTGTGTGTTTGTGCCCGTGAAATAATTCAACATGGACTGATAATTTATTTTATATTTCAAACAACATTTGAAAAGTGTCTTTTTACATTTTGGTTTAATCAAAAAACGGTTGGTGTAAATCATAATGGAATTAAATCTCTACAAGTTTGCATTTTACTGTCAGGCCTAACCCTATTCTAATTTCTTTCGCATTGGCAGCTGACAGTTAGTTTACCAGTCAGTCATTTCGAGTTGCATTGCAAGTTTCATCCTTTGAAAAATCCAGAAACTCCTTACCAGTGAAATCACTATAATTCTCACACTCCTCCACTGCACAGTTTGGAACAACATCAAGGTGCCTGTACATGGGATGGTGTTTAGCCTCCTCAGCTGTGGCAGCACTATTATCAGCTCTGTTGTATGCGAGTATGAGGGCCCTCCTCTCCATCTCACTGTCATTCTGCTCACTCATGTGTAGTAGGTTACCATGGAAGAACAGAGCATCTCCAGGGGACATCTCCACATGGTGGTGAGAGAACCTCACTGGATCCGATATGATGGCATCCACCCTGGTCTTGTCAGCACCAGTCTGACCTGCTACCATGGTGTGCTCTATCCTGCCACAGTGGTGAGAACCTGCTATAATCTGCAGACAACCGTTCTCTTTAGTACACCGGTCCAGAGGTATAAACACACTCAGACAATCAGGGGTTAGTAGCCCGTTATTGTACCAGTACCCATAGTCCTGGTGCCACTCTTGTCTGCCACCCACTCGTGCCTCCTTAACCACCAACTTGCTGTGGTAATGGTACACCTCCCTCCCTCCCAACAGTAGCTCGGCAGTCTCCACTACTTTCTGGCATCGTGCCAACATCCCTGTGACGTCACTGCCAGGTGCATTCCAGAGAACTATCTTGGGCGATCTGCCAGCGCTGTCTGGGATCTTGTATCCGTGACGGGAGAGAATGTCCGTCTCCCCAAACACTCTTTGGATGTTTTTCAGCTCTGTATCCTTGAGAAAGGATCGGAACAGAACATAGCCTTGTGTTGTGAAGTCCTCTATGAGCGATGTTTTATGAGTTGATAGATATGTATCGGCATAGTGGTGCGTAGAAGGCAACATTATCTAGGAAAGAAGTAACGTCAAACTATTATAACTACCGCTCACTCCGGTGTGAGAGGAGGAAAGTTTTCATTGAGACAAGAAGGATGCATTTGACTAATACAACTCGTTGTGAAAACATTGTGTATTTCAAGGAGGCACAACATTTGATACTTCGAAAAGGTCTGTTTACCATGCAACTAGAACCTCAGAACGGTTGAAAGTAACATGTGAAAACGGGTGCGGGTGCGGGTTGTGTTTCATTCGATGAAAGATAAGATACTGGTGGTTTACAAAACCTTTCGACCAAAACTGTCTTTCGAATAGTGAAACTTGCAAGTTGCAAGAATACTTTTGTATTAAAAGACACATTATTTGAAAATAGGATAAAATTTGCTTTCACGTCAACTAACTATCAGCTCCATTAAAATAATCGGTATTTGTCACATTAATAAATAATTCACTTAATATTATTCCAAAGCAATCGGAGTTTTTATCACTCAGTCTATGAATTTGTTGAAGGACCCTTATTACCCAACAACTCGGGCCATGTTAAAGTCTTATTGCCAACGACCTCTGTCCAGGTAACTAAAGTTTTGATTCATTGTTACCACTGAAGCTCACCACACTTCTACTCTTCAACCCTGGCTCTAATGCCTCTGAAAGAAAATTGCTCATTAGTTAATGCTCCGGTCCATCCTACTATAATATAGCCTACTATACGATACGCTAATCAATACATAAAATTATACCTGAAACAGGTATAACACTGGTAGAATTTGTACCTGAGCTGCAAGATATGAGATTGACTTTAGATGTTTTTGTGGGTGATGCCGAACAGAGGTTGTTGAAGTTCAAACCATTTGCGGGCCGTAAAACGGGACTCTTCCGGCTGAAGGAGTTTCCCTCTCTGAGCGCTGAAATCAAATTATGTGTTAGGATCTTTACTAAGTTCATCCAAACATAAATAGTTTCCACCCCTATTTTAATTCAGTTGTAAAGCCACTCACAGAAAACCATAGTTGTACGTTTTGTGTTTGGAGACCGGAATGTTTGTTGTCCTTCAGCCTTCTTTTTAAAGCACGGGAAAAACCTGTTGGACACACAAAAGTCTGAATGAATGGTTTTAGGAATTTAGAGTCAAGACCCATGAATATTTTCTGATTATTCCTAGCAGAAAAATCAGAAACTCATCACATTGTTACTTATTTAGCACTTCAAGTTTGCTGGCATACTTTGGGCATACTTTCTAATGGTTTCCATCCGCAGTGGATAGAGCCAGGGGTTCACCAGTAGAGAAATGAACATTGTCAGGGTACAATACATTCTCACGATCGGGTTAGTCTGGAAAAGTGTGAGATATTTATTGAGGTTAAGAATGGTTTTAGAAGCAACAGAGAAGTAGAAGTAGAAGACATTGTCAAGAACTCAAGAAGAAGTGTAGAAGCTTTATATCAGGAGTTACAACTTACATCAATGTGCTTCTTCACAAGATTTTCCTGATCCATCAGTTCTAAGAGTAGCATTACTGTGTACGGGAGGTTGCTTAGGAGAAATACAAATGCCATAATTGCAGTTGCCATGGAGATTTTTATCACGCTTCTTTGTGTTCTCCTGGGGACGGGGTTGGTGGTCAGTGGTGTTAGTGGCTGACCGCCGACCGGTGAGGAGGGGGTAGGTTTTGTTGTGGGTGGTAGTTTGATGATAAACGCAAAATGAACACTTTACCCACCTTTTTTGTTCATCAGCTGTTGTGTTTTTGCCGAGGGTTCCAGTTTTTGACATTCTCTCCAGCACGACAGTAATGATGATAATGTTAGAGACAACAATAAGAATGAAGGTAGAACCAATCATCATCCAAAAGAATGCAACTTCTATCTGCATAACCGTATCCAGTACACCCTAATGTGATATATGTCTCATCATAAGATTTAACTTTCGGAACTATAAACCTACATCAGCGGAAAATAACCGTACTGCAAAGAACTGGAGAATAACTAAAGTTGACACAAAGCCCAAAGGTTCAGTAAGGAACTGGACCAATGTAGCCATTCCTACAGCCTATAACAAGCAATTATAGGGTAAGGTAACTTACATAAATAGCCGCGTTCGTGTCTACGTGTATGTAACACATGATGGGAATGTTGTAGGTGGCCATTAGCATTCTCTCCCCGTGAGTGGTGTTCTTGTCATCAGGATCCATGAACCTCAAACACAGCAGCTGGTCTGTATCATTCTTATCTGTTGAGAAAACAGACAGTAGACATAGTGTATGAAATGCACTCTAAACTACTGAATCTTGCGATAGAACATGACGATAGGACATGACTGTAACATAAAACATTGTGTAAGATTGTGGCGGGTGTCAGTACTTACCAGGATCCTTACTGAGACAGAGATAGACAATGTTTGGAATCACTCTGGACAGTACAGGTAGTGCCAACAGAAAACATACCAAACTAACCGTCACTCCTGGGGTTTAAACGAGTTATATTGGAAGTAATTGGCAATTTTGGGGAAGCCTGACTGACTAAAGTTTTGTCACTGACCGAATATCGGGATCAACTAGTTCGAGGCAGTATATCTTTCATAACTGTCATTGACCTAGGTCAACCTAGAACTTGCGATTTCAGAATGATAAATGGCAGTTCACTTACTGTGCGAAACAATGAATTTGTATCTCAAAGGTCGAAGAATGTGTACCGTCCTATCCAGGGATACAGCTACAATCACAAATACCCGTAACATGAAGAGGAACTCCATCATAAAATAGGTTATGTAGCTGTTGTGGGGGATATTATACATTTTAGTTAAGGCTGCCATGGGTATAAAACACAACCATGGGTCAAAATTTAACATCACAAAACACTTGACTATTAGAAGGATCAAGGAGTGTTACCGAACCTGCCATAGAAGATGAAGCTCTCATTTTCAGTCACCGGGTCCAGATACCGTATAGCGGTAGGGAACCCGACCAGTAGTGCAAGGAGTATATCGGCCAGAGATAGAAACATACACAACATGTTGGACTGACAAAACGGGTACTGCAGGAAGATGTGTGTATCAAGTTGATTACTGAGATAACTATACTAGTTTAGTCAGTAAGTTGTGTGTTCCAACTTGTTCTATAATGATAGGTTACAGCCTACAGGCATACAACTCAGGTACCTTAATGAAGGATCGCCAGTTCATGAGGACAACGAAGCATGTGTATACATTAAGAACCAAGGAAACTATCGTTACAGCACCTGGAAAACAAAGCGGTTTGAACGGCGAAACGTCGTGCAATTCCTGAAATAAAATCTACGAGTCTCAATTTGTCCTTAATCAAAACATCAACTTATTGTGATAATGAGACTCATATCTAACGTGGCAACACATGAACTTGTAAAAAAGTTTTTCTATAAAAGAATACTTCCCGTCAATCCCCATTCTCCCTAACCTGAAACCTCGAACTATACAAATTCGTACCAAGAAGATATCCAGCAGTGTGAAGTTGGTTCACAGTAACTGGTGACTCTGTTTGTATCGGGTGTTCCGTGGTAAAAGGGATTGGGGGTAGAGCTGACGTAGTAGCATCTACGACGTGACTCGACATCATATCTATTGATACTATAGGGTTTAGCTTCTCTAAGGACGAAGCATGCTGTATTAGGGCCTGGAAAAGAGATATCAACCAATCACAAAATATATTAGGTCATCCAGTATTGATTGTCGTTTGGCTTTTACAGAAAAATGATTTGAGGTAGAGCAAAATGGACTTCACCACTGTTTTTCTCGTCCAATTTTAGATCGCAATATGATGCCTGATATTGGCACATGGCTGTTTTCGGTTCCCGCCAGGCTGTTTTCTCTAACCCACTCTCGTTGCTGCTGCATATGGAAAATCGCGATTTTCGAGTTTTAGTATTAAAGCTTCTGTACATCTTGAAAATGTTAGCTGAGTGATGTTTTGTTGCATCAAGCTTGTTCATTGGACAATTATCTGTCGTTTAAGATGTAATAAAAGATCCTATCTTTATTTTGTCACTGAGCAATGGGCCGTCAAAAATGTTTGGTCAAAATTAGAAAATCTCGCTTCCGGGTCTCCTCAGGATTGGCATGATACCAAAACCACTGCAGTAAAAAATAGTTCTAACTTTTCAACACTACTTTAAACAAATTAATTTGAGTGTTCCGCTTGTAATCTCTTTGGCGATCCGTGTCAGTGCTAATTTTCTGATTTTTAATATCTCTAAGTAGCGTAAATCTCTGTGGGCTTTTTTGAACGTTCTTGGAGTATTGGGAGTCAGTTTTAGTGCTGTCCAGGAGTGTGAACCGGTGTTTTAGGATGAACGATTTTGATGATGTTACGAATAGAGAGGAGTTTGATAGTACTATGGCTAGAACTGTTTTTTCTGATAGGTCGGGGGGTCAGGGTTGTGTTGTCTTGAGGCGTCTGCTCGACGCGGGAAAGGCTCCGGATGGGATTACCAAAGACCAGCTCTGGATACTCCTGATGAAGACCCATTCTCTACTACCTTCTGGAACAAGGTCACGTTTCGACAGTAGCGGAAGCTCAGCAGCGGACATCTCTATTGGACATGTTGACTTACTGAAGGAAAGTTTTGAGAGTCTTAAATCTGATTTATTGAGTACGATCGAGAGGAAAGTGGAAGACAAGGTGACAGCAATCTTACAGAAAACTGTTTCCGATGATGAAGAGGAGAAAGTGGCTGTACCCCCAATGAGACGTTATGTTGATATCAAGCTTGATACAACTGTCACTGAGGATGATGATGTGACACCGGTATGTCCTAAAGTGCAATGGACTGATCATTTCAGGCAACGGTGGTGAAGTCCATTTTGCTCTATCTCAAATCATTTTTCCATAAAAACCAAACGACAATCAATACTGGATGACCTAATATTTCAATTTTTTAAATTATATGATGTAATTTCGAGGAGGAAACTGTCCCCTTCGTTTAGTGCAGACTACAACAAATGCATTTTGAATCATGTAATTTGATTCATCTGTGGAGTCGCCACTCGCCACCCTTACATAATAGTATACAGAGTTATAATTATCCCTGAATCTGAATGCCATAGCGCAATATATTGGGCGACAAGAAGTGTGTAGGTAAACGGTAGAGGCAAATGTGCAGCTGAGAACATGCTAATCCCGCGGTAGAATATCGACTGAGAACATAATATTATGTAGTTGCCAACAACTTGTGAAGTCGAAAAAAGGGAGGACTGAGTGAGGGACACAAAAAGGAAAAGAAGAAATTTAGAAGAACTATAGTCCATAGAAAGAAAATAAAGAGGATCTACTATTTGAAAATACTGCAGTTACAGGTTGAGGATAGTAATTATTATTGTTTCCACCTGCCTGGTAGATCTGTTGTAATGCCGCCCTCTCTATCTCCCTCCCTCTCTCTATCCCCCTCCTCTGACTCTCTCTCTATCTCTCTCTCTCTCTCTCTCTCTCTCTGCTTCATCTTTGGATATCTTCGTGCCACGCGTTCTGTTTCACCTGTTTCAGTTAACTACATGCAGCAGTGAACTCTCAATCTACCCTAACGTAATCCCCTCCTGAGTGTGACAATATGATCTCACACACGTGTTCAACAGATCATCTGGATTCTGGGTGAAACCGCCCGAAAAATACTGGTAGTGTTATATGTTATCCAGTAGCATCCAACTGTACATACTACATACTCTCGATAATTATTTGGAAAATATATTCTCTAAAATAGCAGTCATTACTATTGCACCAACTCATTCGTCGCTGGTTTGAGTAAGGCTTGGCCACCTGTTTGGGAAACTGTCACCCCCGAACGTTTATTGAATGGTCGGGGTGACACTTTCACAACTTAGGTCCTAGGATCAGGACTCAGGTAATTAGTGTAGTACATAGTAACTGTCAATTTTAGTCAATTAGTCAAGAAAGCATACTGACTACTGAGGATCTCCCAATGTGAATAAGAGATTAGATTCATTTGGTGTTTTAAAATGGCTGAATAATATGTAATAAAATCATTTTACGACTAAAGATCTTGGGTAAACGAAATTATGAGTGATATTTTACAGCGATGGTCGAGTCGCTGCAAAACTTCTACAAATATATAATCATGACCGTGTAATTCAACTCAGATATGGTGAGAGGATAGTTAATCTAGAAATTATCAGACGATAAAGAAGAACACGCTCTTGAGATCAATGTAATTAATGAGGGAGATTATTCATTGACTCTTGTGGTGGCTATATTTTCTAAACAGCATTGAAACCATTGACTATTGATTACTATGATAGTCAGATGACCATGGTCAGTAGATATATTGGCAGATATTCAATGAAACAAGGGGGTATAGCAGCCCTGCCAGTATATATGTTGTATACAGAATATTGTACAAGCTGCATCGTATGAATAGTGTATGGAAGCTACTCAGAGATATGGGGAATTAAATAAAGGTCATCTCACAACAATTGATGTCTAGATAATAACAACATAATGATCTGTAATTTTATTCCCATCACGTTATAATATTATATAATAGGGCCGGCAAAGCAAAGAGGGGAAATGAGTGCCACTAATTTTGTGGTAATTACTAATTATAAGTATGGTCATTATGGAGGTCACATTTCATTGGAAAACGATCATATTTGATGCACACTTCAAAGTATTATATTGGCATAGTCCACGTCTGAGTGAGATAATCTCACTCAGACATCACCGAATTAGAATTTCTCTCAAGTGGTACAATATTTTAAAAAAATTTGAGTTCCTACATCACAGAATCTCTCATAAACCGGATATGCTCTAGTTTATCCAACAAAAGATTTTTGTAAAAATATTGTACCACATTGGATAAATTATGTTCGACGTCTGAGTGAGATTATCTCACTCAGACATGGACTGTGCCTATTTTTAAAGGTGCGGTATAACGGTGTGTGGGGGTGGTCGAGAGAGTAAACAGTAAACAGTGCTCAGGTGCTTTAACAAGGATTCAAGTTTGTTGACGCGGGGGGTCATTGGGCGATTACACGGCATTTCATGTTGTCTGGGGCAGCTGTGGGGCCCGCGGGACACTAATGATCCCCAGCTTCAAACTGTCAAGTGGGTGAAAACTAGGCAACTAGAACTAGGCACGCGGCCACTGCTGCTATAAACAGGCGTGTGTGCAGTAGAGGATCCAGGGGACTATAGTAAGAAACTCTTAGTACCACATGAGGAACAGTTAGTTACAGTGGAAGTTGAAACATATAATACACCACACACAGATCATGTATCAACGTGATAGTAACAGAATCTCAGGTGGCCCCGATAATTAAATATAGGAATGTTGTGCCCTATATAGTCACGATACAACACTGAAACACCCATAAACTATACCGATTTTGAACTCTTTGCACAACCAAGATGAAGAGAGACAAACGTGACTATGATTTATAAGCGACATGGGGGGCACAAAAATATAATGCCAAGACAGTAGACACTGGCAGCTGCATGATGTATGTAGTGCTGCAGTTTGTTGTTGAATAACGCAACGTTTGGGGAATGCACCTGTATATCACAGCTGTACTGAACAACAGGGAGTTTTGGCTCAAAAGCTTTGTTATGGAAATTATAGAAGAATGATGCATAGATCTTCCTTTATTTTTGAGGGTCCCTGGTGAAAGTCTAACCGACAACCTGATCGAATCTCGAGTCTCGGTTACGCGTCCATTGCTCTACTTATCAGGGTAGCTTACTAAAGGTAGAGCAGATGGACATTGGACGCGTTATCCTGAGGTTAAGTTATCGGTTCGAGCCCCGCGACCCTCTTCAGATTTGTTCTAATGCTCCTCCCTATTTAAAGATTTGACGATGACGCTAATGATGATGACGCAAATAAAATATATACTTATAGCTATCGACTATAGAGACATAGGCCAACTAGCAGAGATACAAACTCGGGGTAGTTTCATTTTCATTAGCCAAAGCAAAACATCTAGTCGCAGATTGGGGGGATTGGGCTAACAACGTTTGTTTCAACATGACCTGACCAAATGAATATGTCCAGTCATGTGTTCCTAACTCCTGTTATTGGACCGTGACGGTTATCGAATGATCAAAGACTGTTATCCTAACTGCCAAGTTAAAGACATATACTTGGCTGGCAGTAGGCACGTGAATTTATAAGCACTCAAGTTGATGAGTGGATATTATTCGTTGAACACTGCAATTAGGGATATAATATCGAAGGCTCTAACAACTAGTTGTATCTCTCTCTCTCTCTCTCTCTCTCTCTCTCTCTCTCTTCCTCTCTCTCTGCTTCATCTTTGGGTATCTTCGTGCCACCCGTTCTGTTTCACCTGCTTCAGTTAACTACATGCAGCACGCTTATTTCTCAATCCCCCTAACGTAATCCCCTCCCGAGAGTGACATGATCTTTCAAGCACGCACGTGTTCAACACTCAACAGATCATCTGGTTGAATCCGCCCGGGGCAGGAAAAATACTGGTAGTATTATATCCACTAGCATGCTGTACATGCTGCATACTCTCGATAATTATTTGGAAAATATATTCTCTAAAATAGCAGTCATTACTATTGCACCAACTCATTCGTCGCTGGTTTGAGTAAGGCTTGGCCACCTGTTTGAGAAACTGTCACCCCGACCGTTTATTGGATGATCAGTTCACGGTAGGGGTGACAGTTTCACAACTTAGGAGTAGGTTATTAGTGTAGTAGTTACTGTCAATTTTAGTCAATTAGTCAAGGAAGCATACTGAGGATCTCCTAATGTGAATAAGAGATTATATTCATTTGGTTGGTGTTTTAAAATGGCTGAATAATATGTAATAAAATCATTTTACGACTAAAGATCTTGGGTAAACGAAATTATGAGTGATATTTTACAGCGATGGTTGAGTCGCTGCAAAACTTATACACATATAATTCAGACCGTGTTAATTCAACTCAGCAATGGCGAGAAAACTACTTGAGATGATTGGATGAATAGTTAATCTAGAAATTATCGATAAAGAAGAACACGCTCTTGAGATCAATGTAATTAATGAGAGAGATTCTAAAAAACTATTCATTCTTGTGACTCTTTCAGTGGTTATTACATTTTCTAAACATCATTGAAACCATTGATTATTATGATAGTCAGATGACCATGGTCATTTGGCAGATATTCAATGAATAAAGATGGTATAGCAACAGCCCAGTCAGAATATTGTACAACCTGCATCGTATGAATAGTGTATGGAAGCTACTCAGATATATGGGGAATTATAATGGTCATCTCACAACAATTGGTGTCTAGATAACAACCACCTAATGATCTTTAATTTTATTGCCCTCACGTTATAGGGCCGGCAAAGCAAAGAGGGAAAGCGAGTGCCACTAATTATAAATATGATCATTATGGAGGTCACATTTCATTGGAAAACGATCATGCTTAATGCACACTTCAAAGTATTATTGGCATAGTCCACGTCTAAGTGTGATAATCTCACTCAGACATCACAGAATTTCTCTCAAGTGGTAGAATGTTTAAAAAAATTAGAGTTCCTACATCACAGAATTTCTCATTATAAACCGGATATGCTCTAGTTTATGCGACAAAAGATAAAGATTTTTTCAAAAAGATTGTACCACATTGGAAAAATTATGTGACGTCTGAGTGAGATTATCTCACTCAGACGTGGACTGTGCCTATTATTATTCAAGGTGCGGTATAACGGTGTGGGGGTGGTTGGGAGAGTAAACACTAAACAGTGCTCAGGTGCTTTAACAAGGATTCAAGTTTGTTGACGGGGGTCATTGGGCGATTACACGGCATTTCATGTTGTCTGGGGCAGCTGTGGGGCCCGCGGGACACTAATGATCCCCAGCTTCAAACTGTCAAGTGGGTGAAAACTAGGCAACTAGAACTAGGCACGCGGCCACTGCTGCTATAAACAGGCGTGTGTGCAGTAGAGGATCCAGGGGACTATAGTAAGAAACTCTTAGTACCACATGAGGAACAGTTAGTTACAGTGGAAGTTGAAACATATAATACACCACACACAGATCATGTATCAACGTGATAGTAACAGAATCTCAGGTGGCCCCGATAATTAAATATAGGAATGTTGTGCCCTATATAGTCACGATACAACACTGAAACACCCATAAACTATACCGATTTTGAACTCTTTGCACAACCAAGATGAAGAGAGACAAACGTGACTATGATTTATAAGCGACATGGGGGGCACAAAAATATAATGCCAAGACAGTAGACACTGGCAGCTGCATGATGTATGTAGTGCTGCAGTTTGTTGTTGAATAACGCAACGTTTGGGGAATGCACCTGTATATCACAGCTGTACTGAACAACAGGGAGTTTTGGCTCAAAAGCTTTGTTATGGAAATTATAGAAGAATGATGCATAGATCTTCCTTTATTTTTGAGGGTCCCTGGTGAAAGTCTAACCGACAACCTGATCGAATCTCGAGTCTCGGTTACGCGTCCATTGCTCTACTTATCAGGGTAGCTTACTAAAGGTAGAGCAGATGGACATTGGACGCGTTATCCTGAGGTTAAGTTATCGGTTCGAGCCCCGCGACCCTCTTCAGATTTGTTCTAATGCTCCTCCCTATTTAAAGATTTGACGATGACGCTAATGATGATGACGCAAATAAAATATATACTTATAGCTATCGACTATAGAGACATAGGCCAACTAGCAGAGATACAAACTCGGGGTAGTTTCATTTTCATTAGCCAAAGCAAAACATCTAGTCGCAGATTGGGGGGATTGGGCTAACAACGTTTGTTTCAACATGACCTGACCAAATGAATATGTCCAGTCATGTGTTCCTAACTCCTGTTATTGGACCGTGACGGTTATCGAATGATCAAAGACTGTTATCCTAACTGCCAAGTTAAAGACATATACTTGGCTGGCAGTAGGCACGTGAATTTATAAGCACTCAAGTTGATGAGTGGATATTATTCGTTGAACACTGCAATTAGGGATATAATATCGAAGGCTCTAACAACTAGTTGTAGGTACCGATATAAGTCCAGGCGTTTACATCTTGTAGACGATATACATGCAGAAATACAACGGACCACTTTAGGGAATTGCTTGTCAAATTGAACCTAAGAAAACGAACGACATACTGCTGACATGTATAATAGTAACACACAACGACTGTCATGTGTTAAAATATCCAGAAGGAGCTGATAGTGATCAGTGATTTACCGAGATCATACCTGCCATATTATTATCAATCTTCATATTATTAGGTCAGAGCATTCACCTGACAGGATCATACAGTTTAAAAATTCAACATATATGTCAGGCATCACACTGACCATTGCATATCTCACACGGCCGGAGCGAGGATAGTGATTAGTGGTTTGGCATCACAAGAGCAATATACGTCTCGTCGCTAGATATATCTAGATATACACCATGCTGCATGGCTGTGCAATACACTTCACAGTTAAAGGGGAGGTGCGAGCTATGATAGCAATCCCCCTCCCTGACTAGTGACACCAATACAATTACACAACAATGAGCTATAACAAGGGTCGAACAATACAGCTCGGGTCATTATATATCTGGTCTTGCAGGATATTGAACATCATGTCAATGACTTCTCACTCTTGTACTCATGACCCATGAGCTCTATCATGGATGTCAATTGTCAAAATCACAAGATCCATATATAATTGAAGTAAACATATTCACTTACACAGTGACAGGCCTGCACTCAGCACTGTCAGAGCATTGAGCTGACCCTGCTCTCATTTCTTTCAAATAAGAGGACCTCGTGAGAACTGTGGTCCAAGCATTGGCCTGACAAGGCCTGCAAGCCCAACAGAAAAAGTGAACCATGGTGTACATCTAGAAGGTGCATCATGGGATGACACAAGAAGGTTATTTACACCCCACCTGGTTCAATGAATATTTGGGGGCTGTATAATATGTTACTTATGTGACTGGTGTGGCGGAACGATCACAGCAGCTGCCAGTGGTGGGCTCATCTCATTGAAAACACCCATGCCGGCCTCTCCCTTGTTGTTTAGAAAATATGAAGGATACACGGAGTCTCGTGTTGATAACTTCCTGTAATAATAAAGTGCTCTGTCATCCTCCCATTCACAATCATCCTCTCTCTCTCTCTCTCTCTCTC
>AVPN01000985.1:0-24271 GCA_000695325.1 Pleurobrachia bachei
AATGCTGGCTATATTTGGCGTCTCTTTCAGGGGACCGGGTATCCTATTCCCCGGGTATTACACTAAAAACGACTTTCTAAACGCGTTCTGTCAGGTAACTAACTTCGTGTGGGATTATACACAACTATCACTGTTTCGGAGGTACGGCTCGTCCCCCGCTACCATAATTTATCAAGCGAATTCTCTGACCGTTATTCTTGAAATTAGAATAGGGTCATGACAATGCTCTGACTCGACAGTGTGAGATGTTTAAAGTCTGGTTCTAACAGTCCCCAACTACTTCAGGGTATGGCGGTGTTCATCCCTGCATTTTCCTACGGATCATCCCTATCTGTGCTTTGTGTTACGATCAACAGAAGTTTTGCCATCACACGGCCCTTGTCCTATAGGAACTACATGTCCAATAGAATATCTGCATTCATGGTATTATCATTGATCACTATATTCTACCCTCAACTCTAACTTTACTGTCGGACCTCGATTACAGGGCATCCCAAATCACCGAACATACCGGTAAGTCAGATCATTTCATTTGTCTGACCCTATTCTCTATTCTCTCAGTGTATTGCGGTGGTCTGTGTATTGGTGGTATTCGCACTGGTAGTTACAGGTATCACAGAATTCTCAGATCTCATCAACCTCAAGTACAGCAACAGTAGTGGTAAGTGTGTGTTCACGAGTGCCGACGACGAGTGGGTATCTTCTTGGGTTACTGGGTTCACAAGCCGATGGAGAAATATATGTGAAAACTCCTCCCAAAATTAAACAATCCTTCACAGGACGGTGTGCTATCTCCTACACAGATTTTGGTGATAACTTGGTTTTTGCTACCAACAGTATCTTCCTAGTGATACCCTTCATGGTATGAGAGCTGATTATTAGTCGGACCCCAATTTACCGGGATGCTCGGGGAAGCGGTTTTACCCAGTATATCGGTGTCAAATATATAATACCGTTATTTTGCTACATATATATTCTCCACCATTGACCACCTATCCTTCCCCCAGGTGACGCTAATGCTATACATTCACATCTTCTACCACATCGCAACGAGGAAGAAAGCAAGTGATGAAACAGCAGCTAAAACCCCTGCTAAATCCATCAAGAAGACTCACAAGGACAAGATATTTGTTAACATCACGATGCTGCTGGTTCTCTACTTTATATCTTGGTTTCCTTACTATGTGGTTCAGGTGAGAGCTATATGGTCACTCCTCTCACACATCACATATATGAGAAGAGGTGGTCACTGGAGTCCAGAGTCTAGTCTAGACTCACCACTTTCCGTGATGTCAATTTCTGCAGTGTGTGTGTGTGTGACTATTTGCCTGTCACAACATTGATCTGATCTTATTCTCGTTTCTGAACCGTGGTCAGAGCTGTCAGAGCATTGGCCTGACCCAATTCTCGCGAAGCGCACGCGAACTGTGGTCAGAGCATCGGCCTGACAGGGTCAGAGCATTGTTGGCCTAATAATAACAGCTATTTATGCATGTACATAACCAATATATCTCCCTCCTAGGTCCTGACGAAAGCGGGTGTGTCAGTCTCTGTAGACGTCTCTCTCACAACATTCATCATGTTCTACCTGAATCTAGTATTTGATCCTCTCGTCTACACGCTCCACCTACCTAGCGTCCAATCCTTCTGTACAGGCTGGTTTGGGGCCCTAATGGGGGGCAGTCAGAGCAGAGTGAGTGATGGGGTGGTGAGTTATAATCATAATACTGGGAGTAGAGCTGCAGCTGCTAGTAGGGCGGAGGAGCAGAGGAGGAAGAGAGGTAGTGAGGACCAGTTTGAGATGAGAAGCCCAGCCAGTGGGTGACGTGGTGTGCCAGGACAATTATACTTGTTGAGACTGACAGCACAATACAGAGTGATCAGGACACTGCAGAGTGATTCAGAGGAACAGTTTATTTGTTTGTTGATAAAATTGATACTCAAGTGTGCGATCTGTATATTTTCAGTAGAAATGTAGTTGAATATAGATATCATTATCAGTGAATCTTGGTGTGTTGTATATGTGTAGCTTGTTGTTTTACTTATAATGCATTTAATTGTTGTGTATAGACTGTGTTGCTGAGAGACAGTGTTTCAGTTTGTATTTGCTTATGCTATTGTAAAATTACTTTCTTTCCTGCAGAAAACAAAGTTTTTAAATCTTAGTCCATTTGAAACTCTGGCAGTGAAAATCCTGTGAAGGCTGGGTGAAAAGTATGGGAGGTACACATTTGGCTACTTTTTGTAGTCCCGAGGCACTTGCCAGCGCAGCAGTGATAAAAAACCTCAACCTTTTCCGTTCCCACCGATGCGCGCGCCACCCAAACTAAATTCAGCCGCGCAAACACCATTGAACTGCTGACCTCGCGTGTTACAGACATGTACAATGTCCATCGGAGGGTGTGTGACCGCCGTGTGGGATATTTGATCCTATGATCTCACGAAACTGGTACCATGGAGTGGGGACCTCGTTAGAGGAGCACCTGTAGTTCCATATTTCCAACTCCTGTTTGTGTGTGGAAAATGCATGTACGATTATGTTTTTGCATTTCCAATTTTGCACGTAGTGGGTAAAAACACAATACACACACACTTACACATGACAATGCACAGTGTAGACAGGTGATGATGTTGTGTGTTATTACTGTTTAGGAAGAAGAAAAGCAGTCGGATATTCAGCAAAATATAAAGAAATCGACACAACGGGTTTTATTAAATATCAAAATAATTACAGACACCTTATCCCGGCCATACCCTCCACTGGAGGGCAGCATATAATATTACCACTGTTATTGATAATAGATTATGGCAGGATTTATTGGTAAAAAAAAAGATGAATGTCCTTAAATAGAAAAATTTTTATCAACAGCGGCTCGCATAACTTCATAAAAATCAATAAATAACTTAGATAAAATATTTTTTAGTGTCACAGAATTAATATTAACAAATAACACACCCCTTCTCATTCTTCTTATTCGGGTCCACCCAATATGGGAGCCCTTCCCCATCTCTACCATCAGTATACCTACACCCCTCGTGTTTAACTAACATCATGTTAGGTTGGGGTGCGGTTCTAACTCGACACTCTGAATAACCCGGTCCAATATCCCTTGCACAGTCAATACACTTGGTACAGGATCTACCATGGGCTATCATGTCCTTCTTCTTGACTTTTCTCTGGCACAACATACAGTGAATCTCATTTAGTTGAGGACACAGGGATAATTTGGTGAATTTTACCATTTCCGAACAAACTGGACACTTTACTCTTCTGTGACTACATCTTTGCTCCCGGTGTTCCTCCAGCGCTATTGATTGCATCCTCTTATAACATCTAATACACTGTATTAGTCGGTAGGGACATAGGAATGATTTGTGGGGCAAGTATTGTGCCTCCTCTACAATTGCCCTACAGTCCGGACACTCTCTGTACCCTTCAGGTACCTCTACTGCTGGCCGAGCCTCGAGCCCTTGACTTAGTGGCTCAAAGTGGTCAGGAACTGAGAGGATCCATGATGCTGGTTTGGGAGATCTGGGTGCATGTGTAATGTCACTATATCTCGGAGGACCGGTAGTATTGCCCTCGGTAACACTATATCTTGGAGGACCAGTGGTGTTGCTCTCGGTAACACTATTATATGAAGGAGGTGGTTCACTGGTCATATTGTCTATAATCCGTCTGACTGGTATATTAGGGTAGAATGTCATAAGGTTGTATCTGCACCAGGGGCATTTAGTGTTCTCTTCCAAACATGTCTCGCAGAATAGAGTGTGGCAGCAGTTAAGTTGTGACAGAATTCCTGCAGATATTAGAGCAGAGTCCACAGTTGAAATCAGATGGTGAATGAGTCATGGTTATACGTCCTGGAAATACATAATATAGGGAGTTAGTTACAGGGGTAGGTCTTTGGGAGCAAAATGAAATTCAGACACATGACAATAGTTTTAAACGGATATAAATAAACGGTCTTGACAACTAAATTCAATACATATTATCAATCACTCATAGTCACACATGTCTGTGCTAAATAATAATATTCTGAAGGTCACAATTTGCAACAGACACACACTGTTCCAAAATCATTTTGTAGTCGATATATGGTCATGTTTTTTTTTCATTGGTCGTGAAAAAGTTTCAAAAATGAGCAAATGTTACGTTTACTCAAAAATGCGGCACTTAATTTAGTAAAAATCAGTTGATATTCCAACCCTAATAGTAAAAGTGTCTTTTGATCACTTTTATGTACTTTAAATTGAATTTACTCATAAATTGCGGCACTGAGGACCAACTTTGCTAAAGCTGGCACCAATCAAACAGTTTACACAATATCGTTACAATTTGTGTCGTAAATTACAGAAAAACAGTCCATATTTCTTATCCATAGCTAGGAGTAAGCGAATTACTCATATTGTGCGGTGTAAAAGGTGGTTGAATTGATCGAATTTTTGAAAGTGCACTTAGCACGCTTCTTTGGTACCGATTTATTAGCAAAATGATACTAAACTGTTGCACATATAATAAACAACCACCTTAGCTAAAGAAAACTACCAAATTTTACTCAAATTGTGCGGGGCGGCTAAAAATAGCACTCATCTTTAACCTGTTGTAGCACCGCACTAAATGAGTAAACAGATCTCAAAGTGGTTGGATAGAGTTCATATGACCAATAACTACTGTATCTACCATATTTTTAATCTGTTTACTCAAAAATTGCGGCTCTATTGACTGTTAGCTAAAATCAACCTTGTTTTCAGGTCTCGTGCCGCACAATTTGAGTAACTGAGAGTACCAGTTATCGCCTAATCATACTCATAATTGTTCAAAGGAGATATGTGCAAAATCTCAGACATTAATTTGCTCTTTTTATACCTTAGGACCGCTTAGGAGTAAGATTTGCGGTTGAAAACAGCCGTGTGCCGCACAATATGAGTAAATTTTCCCCGAAACCTAGCCTATCTTTTGACAAAAAATTATTTACAGTGATAACTGAAATTTCAAAAGTTCAATCATTACTAGAGCATCATGAGAGCCCTGTGCCGCAATTTTAAACCGCACTGATGTTTTAGCTTGTATCTCTGGGAGCCGTTGAATAAGAGTAACCGTTTTTTCAAAGTATTATGCACTTATTGCAGATATGAGTAACAATCCAAGCTGTGTGGTTGCTTTGCAATTCTCTTCTGAAAATTTTTGGTCTCACGACCAATGAAAAAAAAACATGACCATATGTTGAGAATTCATCCTCATTATTCGACATTCCTAAATAATCTATCTCAATCCCCTACCCCCACCATCTGGAACTATACTCTACTCTAGCCGTAGAGAGAGGGTAGGTTTACATTATTCGTATAGCATGTTATACTGAAACTGAATTGCCTCGTAGGATAGCATTGCAGCTAAATAATAAAACCTCTTTTTTAGCTGCTTTTACAAAACCTCTGCTTTCACCTCTAAAATCTCACTGAGAGCCCTCCCTCTATAAAGACTCTTTATTTTATGGGAGCTCTGCATGCGTACTACTACTGAGAGGAGCACGTGCCAATACAATACCACGAGCTATAAAAACAACCGGACTCAGCAATGACCATTCGCTTTATTAATACCGAGTGTCTTCATTCCCACAGACATGACCGATCATGATGTGGAATAAACTAGGCATCTTCTTCGCTTTTCTGTTTGTTATCGGGACTGTGTGGCGCCTGACAGTATCAGCGGTATTATCAGCAGCACTCTCTGGCAGTGGCTGGTGTGAGCAGTGTGATGTGGCTTACAATCACATAGCTGGGGAAAACGTGAGTAATTAGTAGGATTACTAGGATTGCGCTATCGACATTCGACAGCTATCAGAACAACCCAACCACTATTATAATTACGTTAATGAAACCTGATTTTCCAATTATATCTCCCCACTACAGGGTACTGATGGGATAAACCAGACGTTCTCTGAGTAGGGCAGCACCAGACCCCAGATTGATTCTCCAGGCAGGACGTTCTATATGTACGGAAGGAAAGAGGTGTTCTGCGAAGAGTCGTGTGTGGGGTATCTATGGAATCTCTGGAGAAAACTCGGACCTCCCTTAATTTTCTGTTAAGTCTATTACATAAGGGATGTGTTGGTTGAGGAACAGAAAAATGTAATGCTAATCCTCTTCTATCTCTACCCCCTGCCCCATCTCTCTCTCCCTCTCTCTCCATTTCTTACTTGTACTGCGTACCCAATAGTGGGATCCATCCAGCTTTGAGCTCCATAAACCATTGAGATAGGCAGACCACTCTGAATCTGAGAGGGATGATGATGTTTTGACAGGATAGATCCAACTCATAACACGGGAATCAATGGATCAAGATCAATCATAGAAACGGTCAGAATGTAGGGATGAATATTGATCTATACCCTCACATAAAATGAGGTGCGAGCTACACAAGAATAGTGTAATTTTAATTCAAGAGCAAGGTGTGCTATGTGAAAGTTGGGTAGATCAAGAGAAGAAGTGCAATATCATGATATTAATGACATTCAATGAATGTACCTGTCCTATTCTGTCTAACATGGGACGTTTAGCAAATCCCAGCCCTGCATGAAGCGTCTTGAAAGCTACCTCTCCACTCGGATTCTGATGAAGGGGGATTAAATAAAACTAAAATAATTGTATATTTCAAACCGTTCAACTTTCAGTTGCTCAAAACTAGTTTGGAGCTGAACAAATGGGAGTCGTTGGTAGTTGGATAGTATAGTATTCTTGTCCACTGGATTATACCTGTACATTACAATGGTAGATATAGTTGGAAATGGCATCGGGGTCTGATGCCAGACGTCCCGAGAACTTCTTTTGTAGATCCGGTCTTATCTAGGGATGTAAATACAGGTAAAACACCAATTCTATTCGGGTAGATCCAGACAAAATACTAATCCAGACTTGTGCTTAGAAGAGGACTTTCAATCTTGCCGCCCCTTTACTTCAAAATTATTTAGAAATCCAATGGTGGCACGGAATTAGTAATTACCAAATCATTATACCTTGTTAATGAGGGAAGGACCAAGAGGTCCAGCAGCTCGAAGCCCAGAAAATATATTGAAGGGTTTCATAACATTTATCACTAGTTTCCATCGTAGTGGCAACGGCTCTGGTGGGATGAGGCAAATAATGGCTGTTTAGAGTTTGAAAGTTCAGAAGGAAAAAACAAATTCTCATTATTATATATCTTACTTGCTCTGCGGAACCCTCACAGAGTGTGCTTTATGAAATAAAAAACAGAGCACACAAATATTCACCAGTTCTGTCGGGCATTGGAGGGAGTCCCCATGGATCAGCAAGTACCAAGTGTCTCACTCTCTCGGGGTACTTTAGAGTGTACAAACAGGCAATGTAACCACCAAAACTGTGACCTAAAGTTAAAATAATTAATAAAGATTGAGATGTATGCAGTTGTATCTTCATTTTGAGGTAGATAAATTAACTGGATATAATTACCTAAGAGGGTGAACTTTTCCAAACTGTTTTCCTTTCTCCATTCCTCAATGTTAGCTACATACATATCCTCAACTCCTGCACAAAACATATTGAGATCACGTTCCATCCAACAGTGTTTACACTAAATTTCAAACATTAAAATTGGGGGATTAAAACATTTAGACATGATAAATGATTCCATTTGAATATTAAATGGTGTAATTTGATCAACATACAAATGACTTCATGACTTACCCTCTGGATCAGCTGGGAAGGTGGGTCTAGAGGACCTGCCAAATCCTAACACATCAATTGCGAACACTTGTCGGTACTTTGCAAGGGAATCAATGTTCAATACCCACATTGCTGCTCCTGCACCCATACCTGTAAATATAAAGGGTTAACATGTGGGTAGCCGGTAGGGATAACTGATAGCTGGAAACGATAATAGTGGGTTATCTTCAGACGAAATGGTTCCCATAACAATGAAACAACTAACCATGCAGCATGACAAGAGGCAGTTTGCCCTGTACTTGGGGACTTCTAAACGTCCTAACTTTTCCCTGGCTAGTCTGGGTATTGTAGATTGTGAGAGGTGTCTTGATAAACGCCAGGACTCGTTTTTCAGAGCGGGCCAGTTCAGTTGAGCTGGTGGGTCTCCATCTGGGCCACATTCCTGAGAGGGTTGGGAGATAAACGTGGTGACCAAATATGGGCATTTCACGTGACACTCCTTATATGGGCATCAACTGGTAACCAAATATATGGACAGCACGTGACACTCCTTATAAGGACGTAACATGGCTGAACAAACTAAACCTGATCCTGTAGGAGTGTCCCCTAACTCAGTGTGCCCACTTGTATCACTCCTCTGGTCTCCACTATCTCCATGACAACCACTTCCATCTCTATGGCAACCACTCTCATCTCCATGACTTCCATTACTGGCTGTTTCATACCCACTCCCACTCATCTGAAGTGTTTGTCCGGAGCTGTTATTTTACATGGTCTGACATATATACCTGCTCCTGGGGAAAGACTGATACAATTAATATGTGATTATATTCTGGATCGGGCAGAAATATGTTGATCAAGAGCCAGGAATGAGAGCAAATACTCTCTCTAACACAAACTCTCGAAAGGTGAGGTGATTAGCTCAAGATAAAACAGAGGGTGTTTTGTAGGAAACACGATGTATCATTATTGGTAGAAACTAAAATCCAAATCAAAAACCATTTTATGATTGGAAATTTGATGGTCTTTCTACTAAGAACTAGATTACTATCTGTCAGAGCAATGGCCTGACAGATTATTATTGTAACTGTATTATAAACATAAACCAAACAGTCACATCATTCCCAGCAACCCTGCCTCATAAAACGATCACCGACAAAAACTATGAGCTAGGTCTAACTAGAACTGAAGTAATTCGGTATATAATTTGCACAATTTGTCTCTCTCAATGTCTACTCCAATCACAGTTTAATTGTTCCTCTCCACCCTCTCAGTTCCTCAGTTGAGCAAGACGTCTTGTTAAGGCATCTTCCTGCTCATTGCTCACACTGGTGGATGGCCCTGCGAGGGAGCCAGTAGGAGCTGACTCGGCTCCCGCCATCATATCTCCCATTTCCAATCCGTGCTCCTCTGCAACTTGAGATATAAGAGCATCCACCTGTGGGAGTGTGGTGGGTGGATAGGTATGCAGGATTTGGGGACAACGTATGGGGAACGTGGAGTGGGGTTAACAATATTTAGACTAAGACCGTAAGAGTGAGGATTTTTTTAAATTCTAGAAACTTTCACCATGAAATACTGAGTAAGAAAGTATTACAGTCGGACCCCGATTTAGTGACATCCTCGGGGGAAAGGATTTTAATGAAATACCGAGAAAGAAGTACTGAGTAAGAAAGTATAACAAACCTGATCTGCAGGCGTTGAAAGTGTGGTTGAAGCTCCCATACTTTGATCCATTGCACTTGACTGAACATCCAGGTTCTCTGATTGAGCCTCAAATTTGTCCATTATTTGCTGCACTTTCTCTAGGTCCATACTGGCCATTGCCTTGTCAAGTCCTTTTACAACTGACCCCATGTCTTTTGTGACCTGATGTTATTATGACTTAAGTATTCGGTATTTACTAAATCATGCCTTGTACACTAGATGATTGTTCTAATTCCTAGAAGTTCAAACATCAATTTACCGGATTAGGAATCACTCGGGGAAATTTATCCATAAATGGAGGCGTGTTTACCTGTTTCATAGCAAGTGCAGATTTCACCCGGCTGGAAACACCATCTATCCTAGCAGCCATGCGTAGGAAGTTTAGTGATTCATTTCTCTTTCGGATAGCATTTTCACTGTATATCTTAGCTCCTGAAAATATACCAATGGTCAGGAACTCAGTTTATGAAAGTAAATGTGTACAAACTTATGTTGTCTCACCGTCACTTCATTCTGTGTACAGATTTCAGTCATGTACAATCTACAGCATACCTTCTACATTTCCCTGTTGCAGAGCCTGCGGGATCTTCGCCTTGTTCAAGTTGTGCTCCTTCTCGCATCTTTTAGATTCTCGTTCAAGTTGTTTTGAACAGAATTTCAACTGGAAAAGCGTATCTTCCATGGAAGGCATTGCTGCCCACGTACCGCCCAGATTCAGCGGATTACAACCCTCTTTCTTTTGAAGCTAACAAGTATATATCGGGTTTTTCATTCTGATAAACACAAAAGAAGTAAAAACCCCGATAAAAAATACGAGAAAGAATATAAAATTGAATTTAGAAAAACTACCCGGCAAATAATAATATGTAATCATATCAAGCTGACAAGTTTCTAAAATCCCCAAGCTTCTCTGTCAATAAAAAATACCGAATAATCAACTTTCTGTTTTACCCATCCCTCTGACATGAACAAATTCTGAGAGGCCACATTTTCTCTTGCGACCTGTGCAAAAGTACCGATCCCATGTGTCTCATAAACATGCCTAGACATCGTCTTAAGCAGCACTCGACCCAGCTTCTTACCCCTGTGCTGCTTGGTGACATGGAGAGAGCCTATAGCGCCACCGTAGTAGAGGGTACACCACGCAATAGGCTCCCCAGGGTTATTTTTGTGAAACACCCCTAGAGACTGTCTGCCTGAAATATAGGACTCAATAAAGGACCGGTGTATGTCGCTTGCGGGCGTTTTGGTCATATCGTTAGACCATGTGTTAGCGATCAGAGGAACGTGTTCGAGAGTCAGTGAGCCCGTGAAATACCCATCGGGGATGTCGGCTTTGAGAGGATGAGAGGGCGCTATGAACATTTCGTAGATTTGGCAGGGATAAAGGACTGGTTTCTGTTGCTTTAGAACTTCCTGCACTACTTCAATCGCCCTTGCTATATGTTTATCAGAATCAATTGTAAAATAGAACATTTTTGTACTGATTTGATCAACTATCTCCGGTCTAAATGCAGCCCTCACAAAATCCTCAACTTGACTGCTACTAACATCATCAGGCACTGACAACACCGATGTCCCTATCACTCCGAGCTCATAACCGTGTAGCACGTGCAACTTGATACTACCACAATTGTAAGATTCGAGCAGGGATTTCCCCGGGTTCCACTTGAGCCGGTAGAAACTGAGGAACAGATTGAACCGATCCGAATGTGATGATAAATCGGTGACGTCGCTGACCTCTGATGAATCGCACAATTGCAGTCCCATACATCCATTCATCTCAAAGATTTCCTAATTCCCAAAAGAGTAAAGATGAGTTGAATTAATTGCTTCGGTAGTTTAGGGCATTTTGGAAGAAGAAAAACCATCCAGATGAACTTTTTTAAAGAAAACAATCAAAATCAAATCACCAACCAAGGCATGCAAACAGTTAAAAACGTATAAATTTATTTTAAAATAAACCAGAAGATATAATATTCGTTGTTCAGTTGATTGAAGGATTGGATACATTATAAAATTAGTTGTGCTCCGACAAATAAGAGGGGCTAACAAGCATCTTAGAGTAATTAACAGGTAGCTTATTCCACCCTTCAGAGGTCAACAAACCAGCAGAAGCCTTATTATCAAAATGCACGTTTCCACACGGTTTAATCCCGTGAGTATCATATGTAATCATATCAAGCTGACAAGTTTCTAAAATCCCCAAGCTTCTCTGTCAATAAAAAATACCGAATAATCAACTTTCTGTTTTACCCATCCCTCTGACATGAACAAATTCTGAGAGGCCACATTTTCTCTTGCGACCTGTGCAAAAGTACCGATCCCATGTGTCTCATAAACATGCCTAGACATCGTCTTAAGCAGCACTCGACCCAGCTTCTTACCCCTGTGCTGCTTGGTGACATGGAGAGAGCCTATAGCGCCACCGTAGTAGAGGTTACACCACGCAATAGGCTCCCCAGGGTTATTTTTGTGAAACACCCCTAGAGACTGTCTGCCTGAAATATAGGACTCAATAAAGGACCGGTGTATGTCGCTTGCGGGCGTTTTGGTCATATCGTTAGACCATGTGTTAGCGATCAGAGGAACGTGTTCGAGAGTCAGTGAGCCCGTGAAATACCCATCGGGGATGTCGGCTTTGAGAGGATGAGAGGGCGCTATGAACATTTCGTAGATTTGGCAGGGATAAAGGACTGGTTTCTGTTGCTTTAGAACTTCCTGCACTACTTCAATCGCCCTTGCTATATGTTTATCAGAATCAATTGTAAAATAGAACATTTTTGTACTGATTTGATCAACTATCTCCGGTCTAAATGCAGCCCTCACAAAATCCTCAACTTGACTGCTACTAACATCATCAGGCACTGACAACACCGATGTCCCTATCACTCCGAGCTCATAACCGTGTAGCACGTGCAACTTGATACTACCACAATTGTAAGATTCGAGCAGGGATTTCCCCGGGTTCCACTTGAGCCGGTAGAAACTGAGGAACAGATTGAACCGATCCGAATGCGATGATAAATCAGTGACGTCGCTGACCTCTGATGAATCGCACAATTGCAGTCCCATACATCCATTCATCTCAAAGATTTCCTAATTCCCAAAAGAGTAAAGATGAGTTGAATTAATTGCTTCGGTAGTTTAGGGCATTTTGGAAGAAGAAAAACCATCCAGATGAACTTTTTTAAAGAAAACAATCAAAATCAAATCACCAACCAAGGCATGCAAACAGTTAAAAACGTATAAATTTATTTTAAAATAAACCAGAAGATATAATATTCGTTGTTCAGTTGATTGAAGGATTGGATACATTATAAAATTAGTTGTGCTCCGACAAATAAGAGGGGCTAACAAGCATCTTAGAGTAATTAACAGGTAGCTTATTCCACCCTTCAGAGGTCAACAAACCAGCAGAAGCCTTATTATCAAAATGCACGTTTCCACACGGTTTAATCCCGTGAGTATCAACAACTTTCTTTATCATTAGTCTCAGCAGGATACGTGCTAATTTCTTCCCTCGGTGGTCGTCCCTTTTGAATAACAGATACACCAAGCAACAGGAGTTTCTACACCGTCCACATACACGCCAAGGGAAGGTCGGTCTACGATTTTAGAGGTCATAAACGCAAGATGAAGATCCGTGGCCGACTTTTGGCCAAGATCTTGGGCCCAAATATCAGCCATGTACGGTATATGCTCCACTTTCAAAGGCGCTACATGATATCCCTCTGGAACGGGTGGCACTGTTAGGAATGGCCGACACTAACGAATTTTTCGTTAGCGTTTTTCGTTAGCGTTTTCATAAAATCTGTTAGTGAAAACACTAACGAAAAACGCTAACGAAAAATTCGTTAGTGTGAGACGATACAGGTCGTAAAACATATGAATCGGGGGAGACACAGGAGAGGTTTTCTTCCGTTTTTAGTAACTATACCAAATATAAATAGAAAATAAAGATATTTGTGAGTAGACAAGGAATATACTAATTTCATTTTCAAGAGATGAGTAATAACGCAAATCAAAGAACTTATCCACATTTAGTTGCTCTATCAACCTTTGTTGAAAGACTCTCGATCTGGGAGATTGCCAGTTTAGAGACTTTTGCTGCAGGTTCGGTCTTCCGGTCGTGCAAGGTGTCGGGACAGAGTGTGCAGACTGCAGAGCCTCCCAATCGGTTATAGCCATACAATATGAACCGATTACCCTACCATATGATCCTATCAGTATCACCCTACCACACGAACTCATTACCCCACCACATGATCCAATTATCAAACAGAGTGATTACCACTGCATATGAGATATCACATATCGCCATGAGGTAAACCGAATCGTGAGCAGTATCTCGTATCAGCTGATATTGTAAGCGGTTCCACCGCTAATCAGGTAGACCGAATCGTGAGCAGTATCTCGTATCAACTGATATTGTAAGCGGTTACACCGCTAATGAGGTAAACCGAATCGTGAGCAGTATCCCGTATCAGCTGATATTGTAAGCGGTTCCACCGCTAATGAGGTACAACGAATCGTGAGCAGTATCCCGTATCGGTACTCAGTGCTCACGATTCGTTGTACCTCATTAGCGGCGGAATGCTAACAATTAAATGTGAACTGATACGATGGTAAGACCCCTATTTCCTAGGGTGATAGGATCATTTGGTGGGGTAATCGGTTCGTGTTGTACTCTAATTGTGACGTGTAGTTGGTCAGATTGCTATAACCGATTGGGAGGCTCTGCACACTCTGTCCCGACCCATTATCGTTTCTCTCTTAGAACTGTGGTCAGAGCATTGGCCTGACAGGTCCCGACACCTTACACGACCGGAACCTGTGTAGAAGCTGTCAACACTGTAGCAGCAGCAGGAATAGTGAGAGAGAGATAAAGCACGCGTATAACATACACGAAAGTTACTGGGCTACTGAACAGATCTCATACGGTTAATGTCATTTTCTGCAGCGACTTACACCAGGTTAGCATGGAGTGAGCAGTGCAGTAGTTATATACAGGGTATGAGGAAAAGGGAATTAACGTGCGGTGGGCCACGCGGGGGGACCGGAAAACCCTATAACATTGCACAAAGAGTCGAATGTAGGTAAGAGCAAGCTAACAGAGCAAATACACCCTCATTTTGATTTAAATATACACATACCATCAGCATACCATTATACAACCATGTTATATTCAGTTGCTTGTGAATTATAAACATTTTCAAACTCAAGCTGCTAAAACTAGAACTAAAGCTAGGTGACAAACATGTATGTTTAAAGAAGAACTCACTTCCTACTGAACTAAGGTCTAAGAGCAGCATGAAACTCTAGCAAGGAGATCTAGTATGTAGTTGGAACTAGGAAGAAACTTTAGTCGCATTCCACTCAGCTCCACTACCTACACATTGCGGTGATCATTTGATTTCTGTGCGGCACAGAGAAAAGGAGAGCGAGAGAGGGGAGAGAGTGAGAGAGAGAAAGAGTCTTTCAAAAAGAGAAGAGAGAGATACATAGATAGAGAGAGCGGGAGAGTGGGAGAGATAGATCGATAGAGAGAGCGAGAGGGGGAGAAAGAGAGGGAGAAAGAGGGAGGGAAGGATTGAGAAAGAAAGAATAGTTACTACAAATTTGAAAAGGGGTGCTTATTAAAAAGGCAGCTTCAAGAAAAAACAGTGTATTTGGGTGGGGCTGAAATCAGAGTCCGTGTCGACTAAATCAGATAGCTCAAAGAAACATCAAACATGCTGGCTATGGAATAAAATAGTGGTTTCATCCAACGCGACCTGTGATTTGGCTTGGGATATTCCATGCGGCGCGCTTTTAATGCGCGGCGCGGCTTGTGAAAATTTAAATTTGCTTCTGAAAAAAAGTTTCCAAAGTTTCCAAATTCTTGTCGGATTTTCGTTTGGAATGCGCTGCAATCCCCTCTAAAGTCAAATTTTAAATCTTACCGACAGGCCGCCGCGTACTGTTATTGAGGTAACCTTCGCGCCTTACATACTTTGAATCGAAATCAAGTTCCTGGCAATTTAAAAAAATTTGAACCTAGAAGCATTGTAAAGATAAGATTTTTCTCTTTCCAACGCAACCAAGATCAAGTCTTTATCTTATCAGAAACCAGAGATATGATCGAAATAGTTTAGCACGCGCAAATCCATTTATTTGACAGCGCCGCGCAGCGCGGCGGCACGTCGTTAAAATTCAAAATTCGACTATACCCAACTCTGCTAACAATTCCATCTCAAAATCCCTTTTAAACCCATTTCGCCACTCAATATAAGTCTTGTCCAATGAATGATAATTAATTATTTGTTAATTGATTTCAATTAAACATGGCGCCGAACTCCAACATACGCTTTCTCGGGTGTATTTCGAATGACAGCGGACGCCTCGGAACTGATACCTTGACCTCTTTGTCCACCTCGGATGGGCTTGGCTGTGGGGAAATATTGGTGAATATTGGGGAAATGTTGGGGATTTTGTTATGTGAGGAGAGGAAATATTGGGGATATGCTGTAACTCTGCTTTAGAGAGGGAGAGTAGGGGGTCGAACAAGGAGGTTGGGGAGAATGCGAACAGATCTACTGAATCACCATTCTGTGATCCTATCCTAATCACTCCATCATATCCTATTCACTACTGTCATGAGCTTACCGATATAAGCAGAGGGTTTTTGGTTGGGTGTCTTTTTCAGCCGATTCCAACTCTTGAACTGTTCCATCTCTTTCTGGTGTCTGTGAAACATAAAACTGGGGTTATTGGACTAACATATGATGAACTAAATTAATTGGTCAATTAATTAATAAAATCAGTAACATATCCGGATATCTTCTGATCTGATATCAGTCCTAAGATCGGCTCACAAGGCCTAAAAAGATCCTCTACAACAAGTTATGGAATTTAGACTGGTACCAGTCTAAATTCCATGCTATATTTGTCACCATGGTGACATTCATACCTTTGCCGTTCAGCAATTCCCCGTTCTTTACTCTCCTTCAGGGCGACTTCTAACTGCTTCACCCGCTCTATCTTCGCCATGAGTCTCCGTTCCATCTTAGGAAGTTCACATCGCAACTCCGAGTTGTCACGAACCAACTTTATGGGGGAAGGAGTAGTGTTAGGGTGTAATGTTAGGGAAAGAGCAAGTTGAGAAGAAGGGCAGTGATTTGAGAGCTGAATCTATCAATAAAACATGCTGCACTACTATAACGACAATATCTCAACTAATTCCCCACGCTGTACCTGTTTATGTACATTGGTAAGCTGGTCCAGGTTGTTCTCCAGGAAGGCGATACGTTGCCGCTCAATAGTACTAGCAGAGTCTTCCTCGATAGCTTGAGCATTAGTCTGAGGGGAGGTATATTAACTAATTTTAATCGTGGTATGCGGCACATGGGGTATTCAATAAATTGAGGAAGGAGGGCCGAACAAGACAAGGGGATTGTAATAAAAAAGTGGTTTTGTTTACCTGTTTTATCCTACTTTGTAGGTCATCGACAAATGCCACTCGGAGACTGTTTATATTGGCTAGTTCCTTATTGGCTATCTCCTCTATTCCTCGCGTTTCCTGAAAACAAAGATTTGAAAGTCTCAAACGGACAGAATATCTTTCTACCTCTAGGTGTTGGTAAAAATGCTCAACAGTTCAACTTGTAGCAAATAATAAAGAGATGTCTTGTTCTCATGTTTGACACGGTTCAGGAAATTTCTTTTCAACTGCCACGGGTATGAATCCCTTACCTGTCGTGCCCTGGCCTTAAGGTCCAACTGTAGTTCCAGTTCATTCAGTTTCTTGGTCACAAGTTCCTTCTTCATGCATTCCTCCTCCAACTGTGCCCGGAGTTTGCTTTGTCTTGCTTGCTCCTCCTGGGTCTTCCTACACAAGAGAGAGAGAGAGGCAAATTTATTGTGTGAACTGGCTTATACTTTCAGCTAAAACAGTGAAAATGAGACCAATATTTTCAGCTAAAAGCTAAAATGAGGCCCATAATATTTCATAGTCTGCTAACGTTTCGAGGTGTTTCTGTTGTCGTTCCCGGTCAGCAATTTCCTCTTTTAAAGAGGCCAACTGTCGTTGATAACTGTCACGAGTATTCTCAATTTGTTGTTCCAGTGCAGACTGAAACGAAAGGTTAATTAAGAGGTTAATTAGTTAGTAGGGAGAGGTTAGTTAGTAGAAAATAGGTAGTTGGGAAAATGAGCAGTTGTCTGATTTCGAGCTGCTCAGAACAGCTGGTAATTGTTATAACATCTCTCCTTCTATACACACAAGAGGCGGAGGCATCGCTTCCCAAGGAATTAAAATGAACAACATCCCATGATTTCTCACCTTTAATTCATTAGCTTCCTTCTTCCCCTGGTTCACGGAGGCCACTCTATCTTCTTCTAGATCTGCCAGTCTGGTGCACTCTGAGTTTAGGAATGTGATCTCCTCCTCCAGTTTCCTCTTCCGTGCTCCTACCTCCTTCAGTTCTAGCTCTAGCTGGGTAGACCTGGGGATGAGAGGATGGGTTTATCTCTGTGAACTAAGACTGACAAGTTATATTACTCAAATTGAAACTGTCATAAAATCTTAGCAGTAGGTAATGTAGGGAGTAAAGTGTAACACCTACCGGCTAGTAGGTTTTATAAACCCATTTTTCACCTGTTTTCACCCTGTTCTATGGACAGTTTGCTATCCCTGATCTCCTCCTCAAGAGATGCTATCTTCTCCAGGGCCTCATTGAAATTGGAATTCTGTCGGTTCTTCTCCCCGACCAACCCCTCAACCTGTTCAAAGTGCATTTAACAGTGTTAAAAAGTAAACAGCGAGCTCAAGTTAGCTATTCTCCGGCTGGGTATAATAGAGCTTGCGCAAGGTGTGTGATTGTTTACTCATTACCTCCCGGTGCTCCAACCCCCTCAACTAAAGCATTTTAAAGTAGTCGATAATCGATCTAAATTGAGCTCCCTCTGCTAAGTATGTAAGTATAAGACAATATAGAGAGGGTTACAGAAAAGGTATAATAATGCAAATACAGGACACAGTGCAAAATAGGTAATGGACCCCGTACGGTCAGATATGAACTCCTAATATGGAATAATTGAGTCATGGTTTTGAAAACCTGGTACGGACAGTACTTTAGGGTAGCCCAAAATCCTTGACATAAATGCGGGGCACGAAGAGAGAGGGTAAAACCGGGCAAGAATTACTTGATCTACTGAACCCTCACACTTCACAGTGCTAATATGACGGTGTAAGCCACACTTACCATGGTTTTGGTTTTGTTTGCGTCCACCCTCGCCATCCCCCCCACCACCCCAGGCTGGGGCCACCACTGACTTACCATAGTTTTGGTTTTGTTGGCGTACACCCTCGCCATGGTAAACTGCTCCTCCACTTTCCCAAAGTCGTCATCAACCAGGTTCGAGTCGTGGTGCGTGTGGACTATCCTCTCACCTGCACAAACATATATCTTGTTCATGTTGTGCCAGTCATAGTGGGCTGGGGGCACCGTCCGTGGTGGATGAAGGTGGACGAAAAACATGAAGAACACCGCAGCCATAAGCTTCACACCACACCCATATCTTGTTCACTCCATACAGAGAATCTTACTACTTCAATTAATTTCTAATAATCTAAACAACTTTGATGAAATAATTAAGTTAATTTTAAAACATACCAAGAATATCACTCAGCCCACTAAGCTCCTCGATAATCTCTGAGATTCCCTTAGCACTACGATTCGTTTGCAGTGTGTATCTTGTTTTCCACTGCTCTAACCCAGTTCTTGCTTTCTCTGCTTCATGCTGAAATAACGGTGTTGTGAAAGAAAATGATCCAGTTGTAAGAACCGAAATCCGGCCACAAAATAGCCTCCTTACAATTCCAGATCTTACAGTTTTGCCCCTCCCCCCAGTCTTACAGTTTTAGCGTCCCCCTTCTACTCTTACAGTTTTGGCGTCCATTTCAGCGATGATCTGTTTGTTTTCCTTGATCCTGTTCTCCACTTCCTCTGTTTTCTCGTCCAGGTTTGCTGCTACCTGTAAGTAAACGGGTCGGTTTGATGGTTTGATGGCTGGTTTGTTACTAAATCAGTACCAAAATATATCGATATGAAGGATCAAGATAACCCTGATCCTGGATTATCAATGACTGCTATTACGAACCTGTTCAAGCGCGGTCATGACTTGTTTAATTTCCTCTTGGAGTTTCTCTCGCTCCACATCAGTGTTAACTATCTCATTTCCCAACTGTTCATTTTGTTGTACCACCATTGCAGAGGACTGAAACATGGAGAGATTTTGTAACATAAAACATATAAAAAGGATATAATTGAGATTCTGTAATACATAATTGAAGCCATCATCAATCTAAACGCGAATTAGTATACCCAATCCTGTTTATTTTTGGTAACGTAACAAGTAAATTATTTTACGTCCAACATGTATGCCTTCTTCTCTCTCTAATGTTAATTTCTCTCTAATTTCTAATACATCTCTTATTTCTAATTTCTATACCTGTTTCTCCTCCTCCAACTCCTGCTTCAACTGCTCGATGGTCTGACTGTGGATATTTAGCTCGTCATCTTTGTCGTCCAGTGCCTTGTACAGGCTATCTCGTTCCTTAACAAACGCTATCCTGTCAGCTTCAGAGGCATTATTAACACCTGTAGAGTGGAGATTAGGTCTAAGAAGTCATGTCTCTTTGTTACATGTAGCTCAACCCTCACCGCGAAAGCACATCTTGTAAAGGAGTTTGAGGGTTCGATCTACCCTAATGATTTCCAGGTTCAAGCCATTTTTGACAATAAATCGTTGCCTTCTACAATAAAACCCCGTTTACTAATTTTGTCCAGCCTAAAGGAGAAAACTAAACATCCTCATTGACGGTGATATAAGCCACACTTACCATAGTTTTGGTTTTGTTGGCGTACACCCTCGCCATGGTAAACTGCTCCTCCACTTTCCCAAAGTCGTCATCAACCAGGTTCGAGTCGTGGTGCGTGTGGACTATCCTCTCACCTGCACAAACATATATCTTGTTCATGTTGTGCCAGTCATAGTGGGCTGGGGGCACCGTCCGTGGTGGATGAAGGTGGTTTGCAGCTGACGGAAAACGTGAGGAACACCGCAGCCATCAGCTTCAAACCACACCCATATCTTGTTCACCCCATACAGAGAATCTTTACTACTTCAATTAATTTCTAATAATCTAAACAACTTTGATGAAATAATTAAGTTAATTTTAAAACATACCAAGAATATCACTCAGCCCACTAAGCTCCTCGATAATCTCTGAGATTCCCTTAGCACTACGATTCGTTTGCAGTGTGTATCTTGTTTTCCACTGCTCTAACCCTGTCCTTGCTTTCTCCGCTTCATGCTGAAAAATAACGGTGTTGAGAAAGAAAATGATTCAGTTAGAATAACCGAAATCTGGCCAAACGGGCTATCTGAAAATACACATCTAAATTACAGCCCCCCTTCAAATCTTACAGTTTTGGCCCTCCTTCTAATCTTACAGTTTTGGCCCCCTTCCAATCTTACAGTTTTGGTCCCCATTCCAAACCTTACAGTTTTGGGGCCCTCCCAATCTTACAGTTTTTGCCCCCTTCCAACCTTACAGTTTTGGCCACCGCCTTCCAATCTTACAGTTTTGACCACCCCTTCCAATCTTACAGTTTGCCCCCTTCCCCCTTCTACTCTTACAGTTTTGGCGTCCATTTCAGCGATGATCTGTTTGTTTTCCTTGATCCTGTTCTCCACTTCCTCCGTCTTCTCGTCCAGGTTTGCTGCTACCTGTAAGTAAACGGGTCGGTTTGATGGTTTGATGGCTGGTTTGTTACTAAATCAGTGCCAAAATATATCGACATGAAGGATCAAGATAACCCTGATCCTGGATTATCAATGACTGCTATTACAAACCTGTTCAAGTGCGGTCATGACTTGTTTAATTTCCTCTTGGAGTTTCTCTCGCTCCACATCAGTGTTAACTATCTCATTTCCCAACTGTTCATTTTGTTGGACCACCATTGCAGAGGACTGAAACATGGAGAGATTTTGTAACATAAAACATATAAAAAGGATATTGAGATTCTGTAATACATAATTGAAGCCATCATCAATCTAAACGCGAATTAGTATACCCAATCCTGTTTATTTTTGGTAACGTAACAAGTAAATTATTTTACGTCCAACATGTATGCCTTCTTCTCTCTCTAATGTTAATTTCTCTCTAATTTCTAATACATCTCTTATTTCTAATTTCTATACCTGTTTCTCCTCCTCCAACTCCTGCTTCAACTGCTCGATGGTCTGACTGTGGATATTTAGCTCGTCATCTTTGTCGTCCAGTGCCTTGTACAGGCTATCTCGTTCCTTAACAAACGCTATCCTGTCAGCTTCAGAGGCATTATTAACACCTGTAGAGTGGAGATTAGGTCTAAGAAGTCATGTCTCTTTGTTACATGTAGCTCAACCCTCACCGCGAAAGCACATCTTGTAAAGGAGTTTGAGGGTTCGATCTAGATTAACTCCGGTATAACTTACCAAGAAGGTTGCTAATGCTGGCAGTAGAAGGAGAAGGAGAGAGCTCAAAACCACCACTTCCCAGATTATTTCCAGTCTTACCACCAACCTGTATTATGATGTTAATTTAACATATTGAACTGCCGGACTAGAGTAAACGGGATTCAGGATGCTCGGGGAAATAGGTGTTTTTCATTAAATCAAACTGACGTACGGATTGTCAATTCCCTATAAATTGGAATCCTATAAATTGGAATCTGTGAGTTTTAGATGGAAATGTATTCTCTCGGTGAATCGAGGTTTATATTTGTCGTACCCGGGTTTGCTCGTCCTCGCCCACGGTCTCGCCCATCCTCCACCTTTGCAGCTCTGCATCACATTTAGACAACAACAGCTTCAACCTTTTGTTCTTTTCAACCTCTTTCTCGTATCTGCAGGTGAAGGAGAGAAGTGTGAAAAATAATCTTCTTGTTTCATAATGCACATTTAAATAACGTGCTTTATAGAAAAGACATTGTCGCCCCAGATCATTATAATTGTCACACATTGCAGAGAACTTAAAACCTGAAAAAAGTTTCGAAACAGGTCCATTTATTTTCAAGAATTACCTAGCACGCCACTCCTCAGCGGTTAGTTCCATGTTGACCGTCACCGTATTCTTAATGGTCTTGGCCCGGGTACCAAACAGCACCGTAGATTTAGTTTCACTTTCATTATAGGGCGAGGGAGAGCAACAGATAACAATCGTTGTCCTTGCGTTACCACCTGTAATAGGATTGTTAACTTGGTTGAAATACTAGTACTTTTTATTGAAAAACAATTGGAGGTCCGGATTAACGACTAGGGCAACGGAAAAGGATTCTCTAGTTCAAATAAAAACGCTAAATAGTTGGCCCACAGCTGCTCAAACAGTTGTTAAAGCTTTTCAAACTGTTCATGTTGAAACTCACCCATACTCAGCAATCACAAACAAACAAACGAAACAGTCATTGGCCCACTCACCCAGACTCTCTTGAAGAACTCGTGTCATCTTGCTGTCACGGTACGGTATGTGACTCTGACCCTCGGACAGTGACGCAATTACATTTCCCAGGGAGGAGAGAGACTTGTTGATAGTCTTAGCCTCGTCTAGCGTCATACCCTCCGCTTGAGTCTTGCTCACCTATTAGTTAGTATTAATTAGTGAACACACCAATTAATAATACAGTTTTTGACTGGGACTTTTCACCCGGAATATGTCAGCATATATTGTCTAGGTGTATACTGCTTGATCAACTAAATATCAATATGCAAGAAAACAGAAAAAATATTGACTGTTCGACCCTCCTTCCCCACGCCCCGTTTGGACAAAACAAGAAAAACATACCTTCTCACTTCCGGCAAGATCAACAAGATACAGTTTTCCATTTAGTTTCTGCTGTGATTCGATATTAACTTGAGAAATAGACAGTTGGAATACGCTGTGGGAACGGGAACTATGCTCATTCATATCTGAGGGGGGAGAGAGGTTGTGAGAAAGGGAACTGTGAGACACATGGCCAAGTCTCACGGGGCAAAGTTTATGGTCATTGGAATGGTTTTTATCGGAATTAGTGAGAATAAGGAGGAACGAGAATCAAACTAACAATTAATTAACTGATAAATAATTAATCAATTAACCAATAATTAACCCACTTGTAACTGAGACGGCTCTGTTTGATTTCCCCTCCGCTATAATTTCCATAATCTCCTCGGGACTACCCACAAACCTCTCCGTGACACCCTTTACGTAGGGAACACGCTGTTTGTCCTCGTGGATGGGCAGATTGGTCTTGGTCGCTGCGGGGGAAGTGGGGGTTAATAACTCATATTTTGTGTTTTATTGTCTTGTTGCTGTGAGGAAGGGGAATTTTGTGTGTGAGGGAAAGAGAAGTACTAGGCCAGTCATATGACGTTGTGAAATGGAACTAATTGATCTAAAAGCGATTCCACTTCCAGGGCACTCCAATGGGTCTCTAGAACCACCAAAAAAATTTACCGCGGGTACCGCGATGGAGAAATCGGTCATTTCCGGGTTTATCTTGCACCTGCATGAATATAGCCTAAGACGAATGCGATATACGGTAAAAACCACCTTTGGAAAGGAGTAGAGAAAAAACCGAGGGCACTAGAGTGATCAGCGTCCTCAAATTAGTGGGGGTAGGTGCTGGAATCAAGTCTCTATCTCATCAGGTTAATTAGATAAGGGGATAATTAGATGCGCATAACCGTTTTTAGGCTACATGGCTATAGCCACTTGGGAATGGTTTAGAGACTTTTCATTGGTGCCATTTTGTAGGCTATAGCCAAGTTATGGGGGGTCGACGTCGGACTTTTAAGCTCTATCTTCAACCGTTTA
>AVPN01000986.1:13556-28335 GCA_000695325.1 Pleurobrachia bachei
CTATACAGTATAGTGTTTGAGTGATAAATGACCGGGAATATCTGTTCCGCCTTCACATTAAATGGTTATGAAAATAAAGGGCAAAGGTTGGAGGGAAAACATAGCATTATGCGGGGGGGGGGATCACCCCCTAAATGCGTGGATGACATGCCTAAATCACCCCCTAACTGACCAACTCCAATTGGGTCCCACCCCCTTATCAAATAGGCACTCATATAGGGGGCCCCTTGTTTGAATCAACCGTCTAGGTACCCAAAATCACCTGATTTTGAAGCAATTTTCGATAATCTGGACTAAATCGACCGTGAAAGTACACTTTTTTGATGTATTTTTCTGTACAGCAGACTAAATTCTTTTAGCACGGAAAATCAAATTTAGTCCGCGCACCAAAAATCAAAACTGACTCAATCAAATATGCTCACAAGATTAGTTATTGGGTCAATTATGGCCAAAAATTGGCCAATTAACGCCTTAATTACCCAAAAATATGGTATTTTAGGGGGCCCCCTAACTGTCAAATTTTCGCTGGGACCCACCCCCCAAATCGGCATGTCATCCATTCATTTAGGGGGTGACCCCCCCCCGTGTCAATCCCTACTAATATAACAGTCGGGGAGGGGTATAAACATGGTTACCATGGCGACCAGTTAATTACCTGGAGAAGGTTGGCGGGTAATCGCTCACTCCTCACGCCATCATAGAATGCAAGGGCAGAGGAGAATGCAGGAACTGGAACTCCAATCTTCACTGCGACAGAAACTACCTCCCTCCATCCGTCCTGGCACTCAGAGATGGCTTTCTGAAAGGGGGAATTAGATTATTTTTGGAGGGAAGAGAGAGTTTAGATTTCGTGTTAAAGATGGGGAATACATTTTTCGTTGGAATACATATCATGCATACAACATATCGGAATTATGTGACTGTGGTTAACCAATTACCTAATTAACTAATTAGCTAATTAGCTAATTAACTCACGTTGAAGAAGTCATCAAGGAGAAGGTTTTCCAGAGCAGAGTTCTTATCAAAGGCCTCCTTGATATTTCCAAGGAACCTACTCCTGATTATACATCCACCCCTCCACATTAGAGCAATACCTGAACATTAATTGGTAATTTAGTAGCAATTAGTAGTAATATAACAAATTAACAGGGTCCACCAAGTCCATATGATATTTAGTTAGTTTCGGTTCGGATACCAACTCAGCTGAAACGAACCTCCATAATTGAGCTCCCAATTAAACTCCTTGGCAGCCTGTCTGAGCAGCATGAACCCTTGAGCGTAGGAGATAATCTTACTGGCGTACAAAGCCTGAAATGTTAGGGGATATTAACAAATGGAAGGATCATACTGAGATATAGTTTTTTTCAGCTGAAGCATAAGTTCCTCAGCAGCACTCTGTGCCACAGACACACACAAACCTAGTCAAAAAAGGGAATACTCATGTATTTAGAATACGGTGTGCCGAGGTAGGGACTGCTGCCATGTAAAACTCCATACCTGTCGGATCGCCTCAATAAATGCCGCCTTGTCCCCGGTGAACTTGGTGCTAGGTCCAGCTAGACTCTTACTGGAGGTCACCCTGATGTCCTTCATAGCAGAGAGACACCTGGCAAACACTGCCTCACCTGGAGAGAGATGATGGTATCAATTGGGGCGGGGGGGGAGTTGTCATCACTTTTTAGTAGTCATGGTAACTATAGATAACAGTAACTTACTGATAAGGGTAAGAGGAACACCCATATCCAGTGCAGAAATTCCGGTCCATTTTCCGGTTCCCTTTTGTCCCGCTTTGTCCATGATCTTCTCAAGAAGGGGCTCTCCATCAGTATCCTTATATGCCAGGATGTTTGTTGTGATTTCACATAGGAAGGAATCTAGGTCTCCCTTGTTCCACTCTCCCATTACCTGATGGATGGGGTGAGGGTGTGTGTTAGGGCGAGAGTGTGTTTAGGGTGAGGGTGTGTTAGGGTGTGGGTGTGTTAGGGTGAGGGAGTGTTACCATCGCTGGTATTGTCCCGCCAAAAGCATCAAAAACATCAAATTTATCTTCCATCGTCTTACCTTGCTCATCTCATCACAAGACATGCCCAGGGCGTTCTTCATCAACTGATAAGCTTCACACATCAACTGCATGTCACCATACTCAATTCCATTATGTACCATCTTGACATAATGACCGGCACCCTCGTCTCCGACCCAGTCACAGCATGGCTCCTTGGCAACCCCCACCTTGGCTGAGATGGCCTGGAAGATGGGCTTGATATGGGGCCTGCAGGAGGAGGGAGGTAAGGAGACGATATTCGATCACTATCGGCAAGACTTAGTTAGAAATATAGCTTGTCAGTTGTCATACTACAGGACTGTAGTGTTTCCCGGTTCGAACCAGTTCTTTTGTGAGACAAGAAATTTAAGGCAAAACATTTTGATAAGACTCTAACTGCTAGTGCAACTTACCATGCCTCCTTGGAACCACCAGGCATGATACTAGGTCCATATCGGGCACCCTCCTCTCCTCCTGATACACCAGATCCCACAAAGAGAATACCTTTCTCCGCAAGGGTTCGGACCCTTCTGTTCGTGTCCAGATACTCCGAGTTTCCTGGGGTGGGGCGGGGGTAATGCTCTCTCTTTATTGGCTTAAACTTTTTTCGGGTGTAGGGCAATCTCTCCATTTGGGTTTTTAGGCCATGCCAAGGCCAAGGGGAACTCAAACATTCACACATGGCTCTAATTTCCCTCGGTGTCCCATTCCCCTCTCACCTCCATCAATAATGATATCACCTATCTATATATCACCCCTCTCACCTCCATCAATAATGATATCACCCGCATCCAGAAGGGGCACCAGAAGATCAATGAAAGAGTCCACTGCAGACCCTGCCTTCACGAGCATCATCACCCTTCTAGGTTTCTTGAGGTGAGACACCATCTCTAGCAGGGACCGGGCACCAATGATCTTTGTACCTGGGGAAATAGGAGGGAGTTAGTCAGTTAGAGAAAGGAGGGCTCGGGGGGAGGGGTTTTATTGGGGAAATGTGATGTTTTTTTTGTAGAAAATCCCATGATCGTGACTAAGTCATCGGGGTTAATCATATTTCATGATTATGCCGTATGTTCTCTATTTTGGAATACTCATTTGATTATTACCCCCCGGACATAATTATTGGGATAGAAAATGCAAAGATTGAGTGTCCTATAAACCATGCTGCGCGACCAAGAGGGAGTGCTGAAATTGGATCCTTTTGATGCGCGGAGAGCGCCGCGCGAGAAGGGTAAAGCAGTATTGAGTTTGCGACCCAGAGTGGCCCACAAAAAGAGGAAAGTTTTTGGGGCAAAATATATTTGTTTGTTATTGTCTTTTTGTTTTCTTGCTTGTGGAGACTGGAGATATTGTTTGATTGAAGAACAAAACAGCTGTTAAGAAGGGGCTTTGTCAAAAAAGAGTTGCCTTTGTCGACAACAAAGGGGGTCAAGTTGCTTATATTTGGTGGAGAACACTTTTGTGCCTTCAGAAAGCTAAACAATGGTATAGTGATGAATGAAGAACCAGCTCACATAAAGCAAGCCGCTCCCCCTCTCGTCAAAATATAAACACAGATCTATTGTATTAATGAGCTTCTCTCTATAGTAGACCCCATGAAACTACTGTAGTCTTGCCTAGCTCGAACCCCCTTTTCTGCAGATCAAATCTCTAGGCACGCAAGATTTCTCTCTAGTCTCTACCCAAAATCTTAACTTTTACCCTAAATGACTGAGCGATCACCTAGCCCATAGGCCATACCTCCTATTACTTAACCCCCACACTCACCCTTCGCCTCGTTGTTCATGAACTCGTCAACTTTAGCTACAGTCCGGTTAAAGGCACAAACAGTGAAGCCGTGATCGTTCATGTTCAGGATCAGGTTCTGTCCCATCACCGCCAGCCCAATGAGAGCGATATCTGCCCTGAGGAGACAAAATAGGTTAAAAATAAATTCTCAGATCTCGTTACTGTGAACAAGCAGCATTAAATTGAGTACTTGATTTCGATTTTCTTGACACATATAAGGAAGATGAATTGATAAACAGACTCTCTCTGGAATGAACTTACTTTCCTTCAGTCATGTTGAGATTTTGAGACGCACGAACACTAGAAGAGAGGAGATGGTTAGTTAAATGACGCTGATTATAACAAACCAACACCGCTCCTGGATGTGAGATAGACAAATGGGAGAGTGAGAGAGGGAAACTGCGAGAGATGGGGAGAGATATATAGAGAGGGATACAGAGAGAGAAATGAAGAGAAAGAGTGGTTACAGAAAAAAGAGAGAAATGACGAGTTTAAACACAAGCAATGTTGGAACCGTATACACAGAAAACACGAGCTGATGCAAGATAATAAACCAGAAAGATAATGGTCTAGCATGACACTCTGTACAGCATAAATATTGTAATATTTGATGTCTAATAAATCTGTCTCAATCTCCACACATGCACACGAAATGAAATAGCCGTATCTACAAACTGATAATACAAGTTATGAAATGAAAAGAAAACTAACCCCAAACACACATGCAACAATCATTTTCTCTCTCTCACTCCCTCTCACCTCTCTTCCTATCTCTCTCTCTCTCTCTTTTGTCTCTCAGCAAAATTGTTTCACACATACGTTCTTCAGCACTTGTTGTTTGTCTAAGATACGAAACAGTGTTTTCTCTCTCTCTCTCTATCTTTTTTCTCATACTCTCTCTTCCTCTTTCCATCTTTTTCTCATACTCTCTCTCTCTTCCTCTCTCCATCTTTTTCTCATACTCTCTCTCCCTCTCTCCATCTTTTTCTCATACTCTCTCTCTCTCTCTCTCTCTCTCTTCCTCTCTATATCTTTTTCTCATACTCTCTCCATCTTTTTCTCATACTCTCTCTTTCTCTCTCCATCTCTCTTTCTCTCTCTCTCTCTTCCTCTCTCTGTATAAACAAGCTCCTCTCTCTCTTTCTCCGACCTATCCGCTACCACCAGGACCAATATTCACACCTACCAGGCATAAGATAACAAATCTAATCATAACCTCAACTACATCGAATAAAACATAGTCCGTAAGTGGATAGTTTTTACGGAAAAAAGAGTAGGATCGAATGAAGAAAGGGCCATATAATGATAATGATATTCCAGGTGGCAATGTGGCATTCATCCTCCCTCTCCGATCACGCAGTACCACTCACGCGTCCTGACAGTGTGCCGCAAAAAGGGTCGCATCTCCCGTCACAGTCACCTTGGTATATGGTACAATATAAACTACACTGCCCTGTTTCACCTCTACCCCATTTATAGCCCCATTTCCAGCTGTACATAACACAATCTCTGGACTAGACCTCCCTTTAAATCGTCCCTCCCCAATCAGCCGATCAACAGCGAAATCTCGAACTGGGGGCTTGTAACTCCGTACCCCATCCTCACGTACTCCAACACTCATTATCTGTTCAGCGGCTGTTGTAGGTGTATAATCTAACATATCCACAAGGGTGGTGACATCTTTAAACTTGCCCGTGAGTCCCGCCCTGACCACATTATCACTACACGCCATGCACTCCACACAATCCCCAGAGAAATAGGCGTGGATCTTATTAGGGCCTAGAAACATGGCCTCACCCGGCTGGAGGGTGACGTGGTTTAGTAGGTATATACAGATGAGTCCTTCATCGAATGGGTGCTGACTGTGGATTCGGAGAAACAGCTCATCGGTTGGGGTAGCAGGGGAGTTAGATATTTGGGAGTGGATGGCTTCCACAGCTCCCTTTAGACAGATTACCTCCCCGAAAAGGGATTTCAGGAAGTTTGGACAAGGTTCAGTTGCTCCAGTTACAACTGCGACAGTGTCCTCAGACAGTAGAGAGTGAAGGGAAGTTAACCGGGCGAGGTCTGTTATAATATCAGCGATTGGTCGAAACCCGCACATACCTTCAAAAACCGTCAATGCGATGGCCATTTCGGGTTTGTGGTTTGGGTCAGGGTAGTTCTTTGGGTCAGCAGCGTGGAGTTTAGCAGCGTGTTCCTTAGTGGGATGCGCCTGGATTGAAAGAGCTTTGTTGACAGAGAGAATCTTCAGCAAAAACGGCAGGGTATCTTTATTTCCACTGAGCTCCCGTGCTACACCACCCAGTCTTGTATCACTATCACCCCCAATCCAATCACTCAGTTTCTCCCCTGATTGAGATAGGGTTGATGGTGCTTTAGGGTGGGTTCCCATCCATAGCTCCGCGTAGGGGGTCTCCACATCTCCCTGGTTACCGGTACACTTAGCAACCAAACTGGTCGATCCGGGTTTACCCCAGGGGTATTTTTGGACCGCACATGTCAGGGGGACCACACCACTGCTCATATCTACAGTGGAAACAAGTGTGTTAGCTGAGTAAGAACAAACAAAGTGATGACAAATATAGATAGCTACAAAGGTTGCATTAAAAAGTTTCCATTATCTTGGAGATCAACAGAGAATTTCTCACTAAAGTTCCTCCACAAAACTCGTTGCCCATTTTCATTGACAAGTAACATAACACGAGCAAATGGAAGTGTACTCCAGGTTCTGCCTAGGGCGGGAATATGATCACCATGACCATCACTAACTATACCATTTGTGTATACAACTAAACTTGTCCGGGATAGTTCTACTAGCACTGATTTCAACTCTGTCAACAGGGCCTGACCCTTGTAATTCTGTGCTCCCATTATAGACTGGGCGAGAGACTGCAAACCATCAATCACTACCAGGCTGTTGTCTTGTCCAAGAAGCCAGTTGAGTGTCGACAAAAGTTCATAAAACGTGGAAGGATGGAGAGAGGGAATGTTGTTGTTGCAGGTGTAAGCAGGAAGACGTCTTGTTGACACAATGACACACCTTCGACCACTAGTCACACAATCCACTGCTAGTTGCATACATATCCGTGTTTTGCCACTGTTGCTTGGTCCGCACAACTCAATGATTTTTCCGGGGCGCAACCCACCGCACAGTCGGTCGAGAACGGGAAGGGTGTTCGGGAACGCGAGCTTTTCCTGGTGACGTGAGATGAATAGGCAGTTGGGTGGTAACATTGTGGATCTAGAGGAGTGTTTTTGGTTTGTTAATAGCCCTTCAAAATGAGTGGAACACGTGGCAGACACGAAAAAGAAAAACGACGGATGAAAATTTTTGGTTTCAGGATTTTTGAAACTTGTGTGGAATTTTTTTTACAATTTTAAAACTTGAAAAATGCGCGCGGTGTGAAACGCGCAAATAAAACGCGCGCACTTGCTGTGCAATATTTGACGACAGGGGACTTATAAGAAGACCACCAGGGAACTGAGGATATGCCGATATGCGACCTTGTTTGGCTATACATAACAAAACGCAGTGAGAAACATTTGACTTCCTTGACAAATTGAAATTTTCTGGTTTCAAGCAAATATTAAACTTCTATATTACATACACAGACAACTTACAAAGAAACCGACAAAATTCCTACAAAATCTGTTCAATAAGCGTCACAACTTCAATACCCAGAGCCTTCAAGTTCTGGTTTCCCTCACTACTAACTTGATCTCTGAAATGGGTGAGTACAGTCTCTAGAGTCCCGGGAGTTAGGCTGAAACCTCTCTTTCCCGCCAGCTCTAACACAGACATCGTCAGTTTAATGGCGGACAGCCTAACATGTTGATGTTTTACATCATCTACACCTCGCATGATTTGTGTCAAACACACTTCCATCCCAGAGGACAGTTTACCACTATCCAACTCCTTGGATTCTTTAATCAGCACACCCAGTGCAGACAGCAACACAGGCTGTTTCTGCCAGGTACATGTTCTAAACAGGTTGGATAGGAGAGTTGAGGACTCAACGAAATGGTCCTCTTTGTTGGCACATCCAGGCCAAGCTGCCTCAAGTAACCGGATAGAGGCCTCATGCAGCTCAGTTTGGATTATAACAGGTCCTGGCTCTTCCTTCATTTCTTCCTCATCCTTCTCCTCCTCCTCAGGTTGCTTTGGTGTGAGATGAGGGAGAGTGAGATCCCAAACAACTGACCACTGATCCCCAGCAGATCCACTTTTCAACAACCTCCCAAACGACTTCATAACCTCTGAAACGTACTCCTTGTCCTTCTTCCTTGCCTCTCTCAACAACACCTCAACAACACTCCCCACTTGTGATGAATTGTGGCAGGTAGTATCAGCAAGAGCTCCCAGTACCGTCCCCTTTCCAGGGTATACCCTCCCCGCAGCAGCTTCAATTAGGGCAGAGGTGTTGGATGTTAGGGTTTCCACTGGGTAGGATGTGGTTAGGGTTCGTGCTAGGGTTCCCAGGCAGGCAGCTCCTTGAGACCGTTGTGGCCACGAGGATGACGTTAGAAGTGAGATGGAGAGGGTGGATATTTCAAGGTGGTATTGAAGGAGGCAGGCTTGGTCACTCACTCCCAGTTCGAGCCAGACCATCTCCCACTGGGATTTCTCATCTGATACTGCACTGTGCCGTCCTGAGAGGGGTGTTTGTTAAGATAATATCCCTACTATATTCAATAATTCCTTTACTAGTCAATTAATCACAATCAAAGATACTGGTATTCCATGTAACTTCCATCACAGTGTCATATTGTATGGAAGTGTGGAACCAACTATAAATCCTATAACTCAGATCCTCACCTATTTGAACGAGTGGTACGACAAGATTATACACGGGAATCAGCTGCTCTGGAGAGGTGTTACACATTTTGTAGAGAAGGGTTGCTGTGACGTAACGAGTGATGTCATCCTTATCCATGTACCAGCCACGTAGCCGGGTCAAAATATTCTCTATCGTGCTACTCTTGGCGTACCTGGTGGAAAGGTTATGGGTGAAATTTTGGGTTACCTTGCCCCCTCTCTCACCCCGCTCCGGTTATGAGGGTGAGGACATCCTCTCTGCTTCTCACTATGTCACCCTATTTCTCTCTGTTTCTCTCCATCTCTCCTCTTTTCTCTCTCCCATTGTTCCCGTCTCTTTACCTCGCAAGGATTGCCACCGCATTAACTGTTTTACTTCTGATCACTGCTGTTCTGTCCAGTAGGAGAGGGAATATGGAACCCAGCATCTTGCCAACGTGGGGCGTCATTTCACCTGAAGGAGATGTTGAGGTAGTTTTCAATCCTAAATTCTGAAACTCATGGAGAGTGAGAGGTGCAAGGATGAACTTAGTAAAAACAAGCCTTGCAGGTACGTACAACAGTACAAGGGATGGTACCCCCGACACTCAATTGGTAACCTCCGGCCCGTTGCTAAACTCACTCTGTTGGTAGGAGGTAAGGAGTGTCACAGTGTGAAGAAGTAGAACCCGGGGTGGTAGACCTATCAGGCCCTTGACCAATGATGCCAGAGAGGGAATCAGAGCCGCCAGAGTCTCTGTCTTGACGCATTTCACAGACTGTTCCAGGACCCGGGCTAGAGGAGATGATAGGAGGAATTCAGTACGTATAGATTCCATCTTCTCTCTGTTGTCCTCTACCCCACTGTACATCGTTGCAGCCTGAAAAGGAAGGGACGATAGTATGTAGTAATTAGTTGTGAGAATGGGACTTGAAAGGAAAATTTGGAACAAGAAGTCTGAAGTATTAGGAGAATTGGGAAAGGTAGTAGTGGTACAATCTTGGCACTGTGTCAATTATAATTCAAATTATTAATTGATTACCTGTCCCAAGACCTTCGGTTCAACATTAACAGAGGCTGTAATGAGAGCGGGAATGAGAACTGTAACATGATCCGCCAGGAGATCCCCCGTATTCTCACATATCTTCATTACAGTATCCATGGCAACAGATTGTATCCCCGCAACGGGAGAGTTCACTCCCTTCTCAAGTAGAACGGGTAGGATGGTTGAGATGGCACGGGTACCCCGGGCACCTTGGTCGGGCTTACAAGCCGAGATACTGACTTTACTGAGCGTCTCTGTGTGAAGGGAGGGTGGAGTCAGTGTTTGCTGTACGACCCTGAACAGAACAAGTAGAAGAAATCTAAAAGGGTTCTAGCTAGCTCCGACAGACAGAAAGTACACGGCATGACTATTTTATGTTTCGAGCTTGACCTTCCTCAGAACACAAAATTTGAACAAAACTTCACCACCCATATTTTACCTGTAGTTTTAGCAGCACTCTGTCTCACACTCTCCTTAACATCATCAAGTAACCTCAGTGTCATTTCCCAGTACAATGGTATCTCTCCCAGGATCATATCATCTCTAACTCGTGTTCTAATAACCTCTCTCAGTGCATTAGAGGCTGACTCCCTGTTTCTCCAGTATTTGTGGTGGAGGTTCTCCTTGATGTCGGATATTATCTCAACAAGATACCTGAATGGAGAGGGGGATGTGAGAGATCCCTCTCAATGAGATCCCTCTCAACATGTAGCCTCTGATACCATATCTAACTGCATCCCTTGCAACTCTAGGAGATCTCCCTTAGGGGCAAGGAAGGCCGTAATGGTATATTTGAGAACTATATTACTGATCGTTTGATAATATTACTGGCCATAAAAACACCACACTCAAAGTACTAACCGTAAGTACTAACCGATTAACAGTTTCCGTTGGTTTACTGACCACACTACACCAGATACTCTCCATGGATAGTTGCACGTGGACATTCGGGTCAAACTTGTACCTGGGAATATATTGCAGGAATTAGAAAGTCTTGGAACTCGGATAATCTACTAGGTGTGAGGTGCGAGGAGGTCGAATGACTAAAGATAAAACTCTAGAGAAACAAACTGTAAGTGGAGACCATTGCACATACTTGCCTAGCTAAACTGTGTTTTGCGTGCCCCGCCCGTGAAACACAAATGTAAAGAAGGGTTAGAACACAACAAACACATACCGGTACATGCGGGGTATGATCCTTGCCAAGAAAGGTTCCAGTTCCTTGCCGGCACTCTTTACAAGATGTGCCACGCCAAATGCAGCACCCATCCTATCCTGCCAGATAGCACTCCTGTTAGCCAGGTGCATGAACTGAGTAGGGAAATAGGGATGGTTAGGTAAAAATATGATTTGTTTCCCAATCAGTGCTAAACATAAACATAAACTGCTCCTCCCACCCACGGTTAAACCCCCTCTCCGTTTTGTCGTGTTACATTACAGTTACACAGCAGCTGTTACCTGGTAGATCATTTCAGGTTGATTCATGTCACTGGCAAGAGAGCAGAGCTCTTTGTAAGTAGTCAGATGGCCTCCTCCCATGTTTTCTGTGGAAGATTAGATACATCAATAGGTCAACAAGTATAGCAGATTGATACTTTACGTCAAATCTATACACCAGACGTGAGACGCAGTATAGAACTAGTTCAGGAGTTAGTCACACGAAGTGAGTCTAATTATACAAGGGATAAAATAAAGTAAGCTTACTGGATAGTTTTCCGAATTCCTCCGAAGAGAAGATCTTGGTATCCGTGGTAACATCCCGATGTTTAGCCGTCTCATTGGATAAAGAACCATTGAGCATTGAGAGGAGGGCTGCTTTTGTAGTGCTGTCGGAGCTGTTGTAAAGTAACGCCAACCCTTCTGATGCTATCTCCTGATGGGATGGGCGGAATGGATGGGTTCTACAGTGAATTTATGACGATTTATCGGATGACTCGGGATGGCGATAAGCGAGAGAATAAACAGAACTATGGTAACCATGGTAACAAACCATTACCTTCGTTATTTGGTCTTTAGAAGAGAGTAACATGGTTAGAGCCTGCTGCAAGTCCAACCTATACTCCCCTACTGTTTTGGTGTCTGTGGAGTGTTTCAGAGTGGATAGCAGCCAGATTGATGCACCTTGAACCTCGCACTCTCTTACATCTGATAACACGTATTCCCGGACGATTCGAGATAGTATCAACCTGGGTGTGGAACAAGGGATCAGTTGTAAAGAAACCTCGACGATTTGAGATAGTAAGAGGCATCAGCCTGTATGTGTTGCAGGTATCAAGTCCCGAATCTCTAGGAGTATTGTGATTCCAACAATGGAGCACATACCCGGTACAGAATGGTTCAGCTGGGCTACTGGACTCCTTGGTCAGGGACAAGATGTCAGGTAGAGCATCAGGACATCCCCTACCGGAGGAGAGGATAGCAAGAACTCGACCTGGATGGGTGGTATGGGCGATATAAAGGGGAGGACGAGATCGGAGAGAAATGTCAGGAGGGAGTAAGAGGTTAAGTTGGACATGGAAAAAGCAAGTATTGGTCGTGAAACTGTAGCTTACCAATCACGAAATTAAGTTTGATTAGATTGAGCTTGCTTGTCCGGAATACAACTGTCAATGTTTCCCCAATGTCAAGTTTAGTATTGTGAACGTGAAGGTAACACAGTGCTCGAACCAGGGGAATCAGTTGTCTCTCTTCCTTAGTCTTGCCAATCAACCTGTGAATACACACATGATTAGGGGGTATAAAATCAACAATTAGGAAACTAATTGATTAGGAAACATTGGTAAAAAGTTGTATTCCCTTAGTGACCCCTACAAAACTAATTTAATGACCAATTAATCAACTAAACAGTAAACACACCGTATAAGATTGCCATGTAGCTGCTTCAAGAACTCCGCCCCTCCCACCTCTCCTAGATCACACCTGCTGGCAGCCCATTCAATACAAGCTAACACGTCCTGCTGGTGATCCGTTTCCAAGTACTGACCCACAGCACTAGTGAGGAGGTCACGTGACGAGGTTGTGTCACATGACGAGGTTGTGTCACGTGACGAGGTGGTGTCACGCGATACTGGGATCAGATATCCTGCCGCCAGGATCGCACCGGATTGTTCCTCAAAACTCTAGTGGGGGAAGTGTGAGAACTAAATTCAGAATGTGGGAAAATAATATCGAAGGGCGAAATAACGTCAACAATTGACAAGACGTCACAAAATGTATAAATCCTTCAACCCTTCCTCATATACGACAACAAAACCAATAGACTATGTTCCGATAGCACCACATACCTTGCTGTCAAGGAGCTTAGCAAGTTTCACCATCCAAGAAGCTATGTAATCCTTGTCCTCCTTACAGGAGTGCGTGTAGACTCCAATTAGGGAGGCCGTGCATTCTCTGAGCTTTACTACTGGGCTTGTCAATCTAGCCTGCAGAGGGATAGTTTGTGTAGATCGCACTGAATCAGGGGATTGCGATTTTAAAGTAGAGAACCAGGGAAAGTTAGTAATGTCGCACAAATCTAGTTACTAAAGATATAAAGAATTGCAAATAACTAGACTAGACTAGACAGTACTTACCACTGCCCAGGGTAGTTCCAAATCCATTTTTGTGGTGGTTGATTCCTCGTTGCTATCCACATCCATGGGAGAATCTTGGTTGCTAGGTGTATCCATGGGAGAATCTTGGTTGCTAGGTGTATCCAAGGAAGAGTCCTGATTGTTGCTAGGTAACGCAGCAGCATACATTGCTGATAACTGTTCCATTGCAGCACTCTGTACAACCCCAGGATACCCCGTATCCAACGCGACCATCAGCAACTCTCTGTACCCCTCTACTACCCCCTTATTATTGGACAGAAGGGTCCGGAGGGCCGCTAATCGATCTTGTTGAGGCAACTCCTCCGGAAGTTTCAAACAAGTTCCCAGAAAGTCCAAAATGCCGATATAGACCAAGGGATGAAAGGGGAGACGGCGAGTGCCCACGTTGTAGCAAAGGGACGGTGTTCCTAGACGCTCTTTGGAGCTCTTAGAGATGAATCTGACTACTGCCGAGAACTCTGAAATACAATTTAACAATCAACACAACGTGGTAGTTGTCACATTCCAGAAAACCCGAATAAATTAGAAAGTTTTCAAATTTCCTGACAAAAATTCCTGAAAAGTGAAGTTATATCTAGAACGTACCAGGTAGCGTTTGATTCTCGGAAGGTCGGAGTCCCCTGCGGGCTTCCTCAGTTACGAGGGGGCTACTAGAGCATAGGGAGAGTAGGCATAGATACCGGGAGGGCATGTGGGATAGAGGGTGCAGCATGTTGGAAAACCTGAAAGAGTTGTGGAATTAGGATGAATTGGAATAAGACTACCAGTTGGCCAATTTTGATGCTACAGCTACGGCCCTCTCTTGAGCGCCATGGCGAGGTACAGTGAGAGAGGGTCGAGCAAGGGAATTGCCCCCCCCCCATTATGGGGGTCCTGCAGAAGACAGACAAACCTGAGTGCAACAGAACAGCTCACACTCTCAGTTTTATCAATGTACTTCAGCAGTAACTCTTGTAGAACTCCCTCCTCGCTTCCCCCAACTACCCCCTTGTAGGCGTCTACCATCAGGAAGAGCCCCTCTCTGAGGTCCGACACCATCTCCTTGTCTTCCTGGCGGAGTGGGGGTTTTGGTTAAATCTTCTGTTATGTGCGGAGAGAAAGGTTCGAACAAGACAAGGTGGAGGAATATATTGGTAGAGCGGGGGTTTAGTTAGGACGAGTTTGTTTTGTTTGGGGAGGGAGGGTTGTACGCATGACCGCGTGTATAGTAAACCAGAGATTATTCCACCTGGTTTACAGCTAACCTAAAAATGATGATGATGTTTGTTACGTAATGTCGGAGGGGGGGGGCCGGCTGAAGTTTTTGAAGTTTTTGAAGTCGACTTCAAAAACTTCAAAAACTGGAAAGGGTAGGAAAATTCAAAAACTTCAAAAACTTCAAAAACCTATAAATCAGAAAATGATCGAAATTTTGGTTTGATTTCGTTCAATTAGGTGTTTCTTTGATGGTTTGTATGGTTTAAGTGGAAAATAAATCGAAAAATACGAAATTTTTGAAAACAAAATCGAAAAA
>AVPN01000987.1:0-11244 GCA_000695325.1 Pleurobrachia bachei
CGCCATATGGCGCCATTTGGCGCGCACGACCTAATCTTTCATACTACCTGATTTCCTCCGCTTAGGGAGAGAGATAAGTTAGATAGGGCCTGGAGAGGGGATAGTTTGTTAGTCAGTATACTGTGTGCGTATGAACCAGGCTGAATACGTTGTTATACCTAGTTCATGAAACTGAATTGAATTAGAAAAGGATCTGTAATCAAGTTGTGATCATGGTTTATTTAGTTACATAACCATTAAATTCTGCAAATAAGCCATATTTCATGTAATAAACGCATAAGGTGGCATTTAATGGCACTGACAGAGAGATAGAGAGAGGGTTAGAGAGGTAGTAGAGGGAAGTGTGAGGTCATTGGGATCGCAATCCACTCAGCCAGCTAACCGAATCGGAATAGTGGTTTCGGTTTGATTTGGTTTTTATCAGAATTCTGAAGGATTTAGACATCATTATAGGACATAACATTATGATCGATACTACTTCGAAGTACTTTTCATAGACGATTCATTGAATCTTGCAACTCTGGTGATAGTAATATATATTAGATTAGAAGTAGAGTCCTCCTCCCACGTTCTGTTCGCCATACGAATTGTTTTATTTCTTTATCAGTTCCAAAGATTGATTTGAAATAATTCCTTCTCTCTCTTGCAAATCACGTGTCTTGTCTTTTAAATCAATGCCCCGTAGTCTCGTACCCCGATAAAAAGTTTCGAGTTTTATCAGCGAAGGCGTGTTTCAGCTTTTAGGGCTTCATACTCCTGAGATCTGGTAGTAGCTGAGAAAATTGAAGTCGCCGCGGCAGTAATAATCTTCAGCAGTTCAGCTTCATATGTGGCTCTTTTCTTTCCGAAAACTACAATGTGCATGGTCATGGATCCCATTCATTTCTCTCAGATTTATTTGTCCTGTGTGTCCTTCTGTTCTGCTGATTAGTTGTGAATACAATTATGACGGCTTGTACTACATGATGTAGAAATAGAAAGTGAAAATAAGGAGCTTGAACCATGACCACCGTAATTGCAACCATCCAGTCTTCCTATTAGTTCGCATTACTAAAGTTTATCAACAATTAGCTATTATGCCGCTTGGATTTTTCTTGAAATGCTTGATCATTTGGACACCATACGACATAGTCAGTCATTTTATCGCATAGTGTCGTGCGATCTTGATACTTGGAAGTATCAAGCTATTGACCTATTGTTAACTGTTGTGTACAACTGTTCAGTGATCAGGGAAATGGGGGAAGAAAAGGTTGCCCCTGTTGATGATGATCCGATTGATAACTTTAACCCACCACGAACTACCTCCCCCGCAACCATATTTGCTAATCCAGAGGCGTAAGTGACCGCAGAATCCGTCCTTCCCGGACGAAAGGCTAAAATATGGCTTTTGAATGACTATGACCGTATGCGAAATGTGATCCCTTGAATCTCTAAAAGAAGATTTGATCTGATATAGTTTACTCGTAGAGATACTGCAGTAGTGGACGTTAAAAGTGGGGAGGAAGAAGGGAAAGTAACAATGGAGAAAAACATAACACTACTCAGAGGAACTTGTATCATCGTCAGCACTATAATTGGATCAGGTGACATGATTTAATTGGATCAGGTGACACAATTTAATTGGATCAGGTGACATGATTTAATTGGATCAGGTGACACAATTTAATTGGATCAGGTGACGCAATTTAATTGGATCAGGTGACACAATTTAATTGGATCAGGTGACATGACACAACTTAATTGGATACAATTTAATTGGATCAGGTGACATAACTTAATTGGGTTAGGTAACACAATTTAATTAGATCAGGTGACATGTCACAATTTATTTGGATCAGGTGACATGACACAACTTCTCTAATCCGCTCCTTACCTAGGTGTATTCATCACACCCAACCAGATTTCTATCAACGTCAAATCTCCGGGCATGTCCATTATCATATGGCTGGGAGGTGGTATTGTAGCCACTATTGGTGGAATCACATTCTGTGAACTGGGAACAATGTTCCCCAGTAACGGTGCAGAGGTATGTTAATTAATTATTTAGGTAATTAGCATCCCGAGCGATTAATTAAGAAACCACTATTCGATATGAATGATTAACACATGGCTAACAGTTTGGTAAATCATCTTTTGGTACGGTTATGATCTTATGATCCCTTCTAGATAACATATCTACGAAAAGCGTATGGTGCTATGGTGTCCTTCCTTTCCTGTTTTCTGTTACAGCTAGTAATCGGTGGATTGAGTAAGTAAAACAATCAGCTGCTAACGTAAAAAAATAGTTGTTCAAAGACACCAAAATACTTTGGTGGTTAAAACTATTCAAATCTTTCTCCAGATTTAGCTCTGTTTTTCCACTCGGCCGGCTTGACACACACGCTCACCGCTATGCTTACTATCGAGAGTGCAGCAAAGCCCACAATTGTGTAGTAGAACCTTGTCCATCCCACCCTCTTGTCCTCAGTACCAGTTAGTGCTGCCATCAGACCAGGTCCAATAAACCCCGCAACATGACCGAGACCGTTACAGACTGAGTAAATGAACACTGAATTGACCGGATCCATCTCCACGTTAGCTGTCATTAAAGATCCGCTAAATAGTGTTGCTGAAGCAAGGGTACTCAGGATGATCAGAACACAAGCACTTTGAAAGTTCTCGATCTTGGGAAGAATGAGGAAAATCACAATCTGAACAATCATAGGTAGTATCATGAAACTGAGTCTACAGGTCAGCCAAGAGATGTGATTGTCCAACCTTTGGAACACCCAAGAGTATATAATGGTAAAGACAGTCAGAACGAAGGAGACAGAAGTGCCGAGATAGGATATGGGGGCAGCTTCCACATTGAGAACCTCCTTCATAAAGAATGGTGTGACACTATAGACGCTGTAGTACACAATGCAGTATGTCACCATGTAGACGACAAACGACCAAACATAGACCCTCCTCAAGACACGTCGAATTCGAAATTTGTCCTCTTTCTCGTCTGTACCTAATCTCTCTTCTTTACCCAACTGCTCGTCTTTGGAACCAATTTCTTTCTTTTCGACTGTTACTTTCGCTTCTTTTGTGGGGCTCGTAGATACCTCTCTTTCACAACCAGTGTTTTGAATGTACAAAGAAGGGTCAACTATCTTGGCTGTGAAAGCTTTTGCAAAGATAGATCCTCCAGGATTTTTGGAGATAAACAGAATGTTCATGATAAAGCCAGCACTCAAGAGAAACCCCCCAAAGTAAAAATACCATTTCCAATTTAGGACGTTAGTGAAGAAAGATGCTAAAAGCCCACCGGTTCCGTTTCCAAAGTGAATTGTCATGCCCAAAAATGACAAGAAGTATTTCCTCTCCTTGACCGTCAACCAGTTGTTGAGAAATTCGATGCTGTAGGGTACCATGAGTCCTGCAAATAACCCACGGATTGTCTGGACCACGATCAATGTTGTCACCGCTGTCTCTGCCAGTATGGGATACAGGAACTGAACAACTATCGCCAGGACGATGTATACTCTGTAGCTGAGAAGAAAAATATCGTACTTTTTAACGATTGATACGACTAGTGGCTGGGCACAGAAACCGTAGAAATAAGAACCAAGAACGTATGCTTTCGTTTTTTCACTCCAACACAACTCCTCGCCAACAGTACAGTTCTCCCTCAACATCCCTCCTATCATTGCTATAGGAATCCCAAACCTAAAACAAGGGCTGCGTCATTATACCCAACAGACAGTGGTACCCCGTCATATTGACCACACGCACAGCGCCTCCCCACATGAGTGGTTCCCAGCGTGGTTCAAAGCGTTGTTCACAGCGTCCACAAAACGCATGCATTGTTAGTTGTGAACCTGAGAAAGACTCATGGGGGGCCAAACCAAACCAAACCAAACCAAACCAAACCAAACCAAACCAAACCAAACCAAACCAAACCAAACCAAACCAAACCAAACCAAACCAAACCAAACCAAACCAAACCAAACCAAACCAAACCAAACCAAACCAAACCAAACCAAACCAAACCAAACCAAACCAAACCAAACCAAACCAAACCAAACCAAACCAAACCAAACCAAACCAAACCAAACCAAACCAAACCAAACCAAACCAAACCAAACCAAACCAAACCAAACCAAACCAAACCAAACCAAACCAAACCAAACCAAACCAAACCAAACCAAACCAAACCAAACCAAACCAAACCAAACCAAACCAAACCAAACCAAACCAAACCAAACCAAACCAAACCAAACCAAACCAAACCAAACCAAACCAAACCAAACCAAACCAAACCAAACCAAACCAAACCAAACCAAACCAAACCAAACCAAACCAAACCAAACCAAACCAAACCAAACCAAACCAAACCAAACCAAACCAAACCAAACCAAACCAAACCAAACCAAACCAAACCAAACCAAACCAAACCAAACCAAACCAAACCAAACCAAACCAAACCAAACCAAACCAAACCAAACCAAACCAAACCAAACCAAACCAAACCAAACCAAACCAAACCAAACCAAACCAAACCAAACCAAACCAAACCAAACCAAACCAAACCAAACCAAACCAAACCAAACCAAACCAAACCAAACCAAACCAAACCAAACCAAACCAAACCAAACCAAACCAAACCAAACCAAACCAAACCAAACCAAACCAAACCAAACCAAACCAAACCAAACCAAACCAAACCAAACCAAACCAAACCAAACCAAACCAAACCAAACCAAACCAAACCAAACCAAACCAAACCAAACCAAACCAAACCAAACCAAACCAAACCAAACCAAACCAAACCAAACCAAACCAAACCAAACCAAACCAAACCAAACCAAACCAAACCAAACCAAACCAAACCAAACCAAACCAAACCAAACCAAACCAAACCAAACCAAACCAAACCAAACCAAACCAAACCAAACCAAACCAAACCAAACCAAACCAAACCAAACCAAACCAAACCAAACCAAACCAAACCAAACCAAACCAAACCAAACCAAACCAAACCAAACCAAACCAAACCAAACCAAACCAAACCAAACCAAACCAAACCAAACCAAACCAAACCAAACCAAACCAAACCAAACCAAACCAAACCAAACCAAACCAAACCAAACCAAACCAAACCAAACCAAACCAAACCAAACCAAACCAAACCAAACCAAACCAAACCAAACCAAACCAAACCAAACCAAACCAAACCAAACCAAACCAAACCAAACCAAACCAAACCAAACCAAACCAAACCAAACCAAACCAAACCAAACCAAACCAAACCAAACCAAACCAAACCAAACCAAACCAAACCAAACCAAACCAAACCAAACCAAACCAAACCAAACCAAACCAAACCAAACCAAACCAAACCAAACCAAACCAAACCAAACCAAACCAAACCAAACCAAACCAAACCAAACCAAACCAAACCAAACCAAACCAAACCAAACCAAACCAAACCAAACCAAACCAAACCAAACCAAACCAAACCAAACCAAACCAAACCAAACCAAACCAAACCAAACCAAACCAAACCAAACCAAACCAAACCAAACCAAACCAAACCAAACCAAACCAAACCAAACCAAACCAAACCAAACCAAACCAAACCAAACCAAACCAAACCAAACCAAACCAAACCAAACCAAACCAAACCAAACCAAACCAAACCAAACCAAACCAAACCAAACCAAACCAAACCAAACCAAACCAAACCAAACCAAACCAAACCAAACCAAACCAAACCAAACCAAACCAAACCAAACCAAACCAAACCAAACCAAACCAAACCAAACCAAACCAAACCAAACCAAACCAAACCAAACCAAACCAAACCAAACCAAACCAAACCAAACCAAACCAAACCAAACCAAACCAAACCAAACCAAACCAAACCAAACCAAACCAAACCAAACCAAACCAAACCAAACCAAACCAAACCAAACCAAACCAAACCAAACCAAACCAAACCAAACCAAACCAAACCAAACCAAACCAAACCAAACCAAACCAAACCAAACCAAACCAAACCAAACCAAACCAAACCAAACTAAACCAGAAGTTCCAACACACTTTTACCTTTGTCATTTCTGAAAATAAACCTTTTAATTTCCAGGACGAGCAATTCAATTCCTTTCATTCTCCAAATATTTCTGGGAAATTTTCTATGACTCTGCAAAAGATGCCCACCCTCCGTGGATACTGGACAAAGCTGTGTGCCTCGTGGTTCTTTGTAAGTGCAATGGATATAACAAAACCACACCACTTGTGATCATCCAACAACATGATGTTTTTCCCATTGACAAGCAATTAATTAATCAAATAGTTTTAATTCTTTCCCACAGGGGTAATCATCATAACGATAGCCACCTATCCTAAGATCACACTAAAAGTGATTAACGTGGTTACAGCTGCAAAACTGATAGCTGTTTCTGTTATTATCGTTATCGGAATGATCGAACTTGGGAAAGGTAATTAGTAGTTTGGAAATAGTTGCCTGATACGATCTAACATAGCGTCTGGCAGTGATGAAGCTACCTAATCATAATGTAGGGTTTAGAAATGATGCAGCAGTTGTTGGGGAATAATCCAAAATATTCCAGGAAATGTGGAAAATCTGAAAGTAGGATTCAATGGAACCGATCTGAATCCACAAAAGTGGGGTAACGCATGGAACTCTGTGCTGTGGAGTTACAATGGGTGGAATGTTGTGTGCATCTTATTGGGGGAAGTAAGGGATCCTTCGTGAGTTTTATAGATCCTTTCACTAGTTTAAATTGTTGAGTAAGTTACCCAACTAAATTTATGTGGTCAGTAGAGGAAAATTATATGAAATTAATTAACTAGCTTGTAATTCCAACTCTCTCTCTCCACTAAAGGTTATTGCCGAAGATCGTTGGTTTATCTTTGTCGATAGTAACAACATTCTACATGCTGGTAATCATTAGCTACCACACCGTTCTACCTCTTGATGTGATGAACAATCCCGATGTTGCTGTCGCCAGTGTGAGTACTTTACAGCTAATTAGCTAGTTAGCTAGGTATCTTAAGCATCATAATCAGTTCCATAGATTGTAAATATTTAATAATTTCCCCTCTCTCACAGGCCGTGGCTGAACGTTACCTAGGGAAGAGTGGCGTGGTATTCTTCGCAGTTGCTGTGACGGTATCAGTGCTTGGGAACACAATGTGTGCTTTGCTGGCCACTAGCAGATACCTCCAGGCTGCCGGGGCACAAGGGGTCCTACCGGGTATCTTCGGACTTATTAACAAACGGTTTAGGACACCCCTTTTTGCACTCGCATACATGGTAACTAACGATGTTTTAATATCCAATTTGTATGATAAACCGATCCGTACTTTATGAGTTGTGACATGACGGATATGATATGCAGATAATTATTTCAGGCGTGTGCAACAACCCTGTTTATTCTAATCGGCGACTTATCCAGCCTGATTAACGCAGCAACCTTCACAAGTTTTGCCTTTACTACTTTGTGTGCAATTGGGGTTGTGGTAATGAGATACACCAAACCTGACCACCCTCGACCCGTTAAGGTATGGGAGTCAGCTTAGGCACCGACCGACACAAGTAAACAACCAATAAGATCTCGTTATTTAGGTCACGTGACTGGTTATTAGCCAATCAGGGACCTGTATTTCCCGATTTGGTCGGTTCCTGAATCAGCTTGGGCACGTCCCCCCTCTGCCCCTTTGCCCATCTGCCACTCTGCTCCCCTCCCGGGAGGGGAGCAGAGTGGCAGATGGGCAAAGGGGCAGAGGGGGGACGTGCCCAAGCTGATTCAGGAACCGACCAAATCGGGAAATACAGGTCCCTGATTGGCTAATAACCAGTCACGTGACCTAAATAACGAGATCTTATTGGTTGTTTACTTGTGTCGGTCGGTGCCTAAGCTGACTCCCATACCTTAACGGGTCGAGGGTGGTCAGGTTTGGTGTATCTCATTACCACAACCCCAATTGCACACAAAGTAGTAAAGGCAAAACTTGTGAAGGTTGCTGCGTTAATCAGGCTGGATAAGTCGCCGATTAGAATAAACAGGGTTGTTGCACACGCCTGAAATAATTATCTGCATATCATATCCGTCATGTCACAACTCATAAAGTACGGATCGGTTTATCATACAAATTGGATATTAAAACATCGTTAGTTACCATGTATGCGAGTGCAAAAAGGGGTGTCCTAAACCGTTTGTTAATAAGTCCGAAGATACCCGGTAGGACCCCTTGTGCCCCGGCAGCCTGGAGGTATCTGCTAGTGGCCAGCAAAGCACACATTGTGTTCCCAAGCACTGATACCGTCACAGCAACTGCGAAGAATACCACGCCACTCTTCCCTAGGTAACGTTCAGCCACGGCCTGTGAGAGAGGGGAAATTATTAAATATTTACAATCTATGGAACTGATTATGATGCTTAAGATACCTAGCTAACTAGCTAATTAGCTGTAAAGTACTCACACTGGCGACAGCAACATCGGGATTGTTCATCACATCAAGAGGTAGAACGGTGTGGTAGCTAATGATTACCAGCATGTAGAATGTTGTTACTATCGACAAAGATAAACCAACGAGCGTCGGCAATAACCTTTAGTGGGGAGAGAGAGTTGGAATTACAAGCTAGTGAAGGCGCCGTTTCTTGTTCACACAGGCAAAATAAACAGGTATCCCCCCAAAGACGGTTATTGCCACCCAGAGTGCGTTGAGTTTCACGTCATCACCAAACCAGGGAATAATGAACATGTACAGTCCGAACATGGCCGTCAAAATGGGGAACACAATGGGAACCTGCAACATGGAGAGTTATACAATGAGCTAATGTAAATATAGAACCGTCCAGGGTGAGGGAATGTTTCTAGAAACTAGCAAGGAGTTATATTCAGCTGATTCCCTTGCTGTGGGAGCTCCCCCTCTGCCCCTCTGCCCATCTGCCACTCTGCTCCCCTCCCGGGAGGGGAGCAGAGTGGCAGATGGGCAGAGGGGCAGAGGGGGAGCTCCCACAGCAAGGGAATCAGCTGAATATAACTCCTTGCTAGTTTCTAGAAACATTCCCTCACCCTGGACGGTTCTATATTTACATTAGCTCATTGTATAACTCTCCATGTTGCAGGTTCCCATTGTGTTCCCCATTTTGACGGCCATGTTCGGACTGTACATGTTCATTATTCCCTGGTTTGGTGATGACGTGAAACTCAACGCACTCTGGGTGGCAATAACCGTCTTTGGGGGGATACCTGTTTATTTTGCCTGTGTGAACAAGAAACGGCGCCTTCAGAAGCTAGTCAACTTTTCAGGTAGAGTAGTCTAAATAGTATAAAGTGTGTTGTATTATTTCGTTGTAAAGTGCGTGTTTTTAGTTAGATGAAATAACTCTCCAGCAGCTCGAAGTGAATTCAACTTCTTTCCGTTACGCAACTTTCTTTTAGATTACGTGACTGGTACAGTTGGAAAGTTGCTGAACTCAGAGGTTAACCTACAGTAACCAACTAGACTTGTTCACTCTTGAAGGAGAAACTTGTTGACTCAACAAAAAATACCATGGTGGTGTGGTAGTTGTCGACATTTCGGCGAAATACGTTTTGTTTTGCATGAGCTCTTGATTCAGTCCTCGGGTTACTATCTTGACAATGAAATATCTTCTTTCACTTTCTGTTATATTCTGTCTTCTTATGTATGATATTCTTATGAATTATTACTAAATTGATTTTGTAACAAACGTCAATAACTATTAATGATATTTATCATTTCCTCGATCATACAAAAACTTGGTAAGGTGTCTGGTTATGCATCATTATTATACTTGATATGGTGGTAATATAGTAGGGTCTAGAAGACGGAATGCGGAAGCACTAATTTACATATCGTTGCAAGCACCACCTAGCCACAATTTTGCACAAAATCTCCAGAACTGTGCCAAACACTTGAACGAACTTAAATGAATTACCCAAAGGCTTCGGTGCTTTCACAGATAACCGAAGCTGAAGACGTTTGCGGAAAACACCTGTCCAACACCCTAGACAGTGACACCCCCATACCACGTACACCTTTCACTAGAGTGCCATCTGATGTGCTTCTATAGACCATTTACCTACATGGTCAAAGTTATCTATTGGGTATTCCGCGTACGTGGGTAACATTGCGTATGCATCACAAATGCCTTTTTCCTTCTTTAAACTTACAAATTCTTAGAATCGGATACAAGTCACAAACTGAAACTGGATGTGCCAACGGATATTCCAAAATGAAACAATAGCATTACTGCGTGCGTTGCATAGAACATCGGTATTTATAAATAGTTCAGTGAGCTACTGCAGCCAAACCCAATTCGACGATATACGTTTGGAATCAGGAATCTGTCAGGCCAATGTTCTGACAGTTTGGAATGGTCTTTCGACTCTGTCAAACATGTTCAAACATGCGGCTCTTGTGAGTGACTAAAGACAATCTCTGATATTAAGTGATAGTACACCGTATATTAACAGAGATTAGATCTTGGATTCTTGGAAGGCGATTTTAGTGCATGGTGGTAGCTGTAGAAGTTTGTTCCCTGCTGCAGTAGTTGCAATGTTAATCGAATCACCGCATTCCCATCGACAATACGCTTTTCCTCGCTTACATTCGACTGCTACACATTGTTCTCCCTACTATGATTTGCTTTTCTCGCTGAAGAACCGTCCTCAAATATTAAAACAATCCTCCGCCCACTTCTGTCTTATCCCTTGTGGATCAAGAGATGTCTCCCGCGCCGGATACGTCCAAGCCCTGTCTGGCGCCGCCGACCCGATCTGGGCGCCGCCATACAGTCCAAGCCTGGAAATATGCCGCCATAAAAGTCATTTGCTTTTTTTGTGAGACGTGATACATCAGCATAAGGGAGGCCGTAGTTGAAATTCAAATATTTGATTTTGAAGAAGCCATTTCGATTTATCATAGACTTATGAATAAAGACGTAAAAAACTCATTCGCAACTGTCTCTGTCTCAGCTATCTCTGTCTCAGCTGTGTCTGTTTCAGCTATCTCCTGTCAGGCCAATGCTCTGACCACAGTTCTCGCGCGAGAAGTGGGTCAGGCCAATGCTCTGACAGGCTATCTCTGTCTCAGCTGTCTCTGTCCCTATTTCTGTCTCTGTCTCAGCTGTGTCTGTCTCAGCTGTCTCTGTCTCAGCTTTCTCTGTCCCAGCTGTCTCTGTCTCTGTCTCTGTCTCTGCCTCTGTCTCTGTCTCTGTCTCT
>AVPN01000988.1:7200-26267 GCA_000695325.1 Pleurobrachia bachei
CCTTTCAACCCCCCCCCAGAGCCCTTGTTCTCCCTCTCTCACCCCACCTCTCCCATTACTCTCTCTCCTCTAGAACCCTTGTTCTCCTCGTCCATGGAGGATGACCTTGATGGACCTATCGAACAGTTAGTTAACATGGAACACAAAGTAACACTACCGGAAGAAGATGGAGAGGTATAGTAATTCTCTCTTTAGTAAATGTAACAATCTCTCTTTAGTTTATGTAACAATCTCCCTTTAGTTAATGTAACAATCTCCCTTTAGTTAATGTAACAATCTCTCGCTTTACTAATAAATAAAAGTAACAATCTCTCTTTCTGGAGAGTAAGGAAAGTAATGTGGAGGAAGTACTGGATCAGTCTCAAAGTGACATTTCACATGTTACATCGACCATGAGCGGTAAGTTTCATGAGATTTGTCATACTCATGAACCGAGGAAATACTGGTCCCTGATTGGCTAGTAACCAGTCACGTTACCTATACATAAAGAGTTCTAATTGTTTGTTTACTTGTGTGGGTCGGTTCCTGGTCATACTAAATAACACTCTGTTCGCCTTCGGTCTGGTTCGGAGAATGGAGTAATTTGTGAGACAAATCTTGTGATAGATCATAGAAACATACCCGACATACCAGATACTAGCTACTGCTTTTTATTATCACTGATACGAGTACGGAACCCAAATCATTCCCCTATGTATCAATCTCACATCTAACAGCTAAATATCCCTGATCACAGAACCAGACGACGGAGGAAACTACACCACGGTAGTTGTGTATGGAAAACGGTATTTCGTAAATGAGAAGGCGGTTCTAGAAGATCTCTCCCTTCCATCTTCCCTGACTCTACCCTCTCAAGAGGAGTTAAGGGCTACTATTAAGTTACTGTTAAAACGAGGTGTGTTAGGGGAGGATGATTAAGGGTTTTATTATCGTTGGGGGTATCAAGATCGAGGTAATTTCTGAATGCAGAGTGAAATTCCGGCAAGTTAATGATATAATGCTAATGGGGGAAGGGATATCTAATAAATCTCTGATCTACTGACCCCCACACGTTGATTGATCACTTTTCTATACCCAGGCGCTGACCCTAAACTGGGTAGTGTACCTGTTCCTGCTTTGATCCTGGCTATATTGGCACACGATGTTGAAGCTGTCCAGTTGCTGCTACAATCCGGAGCTGATCCTACCGCCCCACTAGGTACTTGCTGCACTCGTAATTTTCCGGGGGTTTAAATCGTAGGAGTGAATTTAGGCTTGTCTTGTTCGACCCTCCTTCCCCGAGAGACTGAAAAAATAAATTTAGGCATGTTAAATCTTGTGAGGGTTCGGTAGATTAAGTCTGTGGAGTTGACATGACACTAATTCACCTACCAGGGTAATAATCACGGAACTATCCTTCTCCACACCCCCACTAGGTAAGAAGTACGGTTACAAGAGTCCCCTCCACGTTGCGGCTGGTCTAACAGGACCTGGTGCACCCGTTATTGTCTCTCTACTGCTGGATAGGGGTGCCAACCCTAACGTTCGTGATGCCCTCTCTTTCTCGCGGAGTGGGGCAATTCAGTGGAAACTAGCTGAGGATAAAGATGAGTAAGTGATGAATTGATTATAAAATGTGAATCTCAAATAATGAAAGTAAAGGGTTTTGTCCACTAAATCGGAGTCTGACTGTAATTTATTTGCTTTTAGTTGTGCTGAGAATGAAATACTGGGGAAATATTCAAATATTTCCGACACGAAATATATTCTATCGTGCAACATGTTTTGATACTTGATCCACCTATCCAATCAATAGGAAGATCTTTGTCCCTCTTGCTTGCTGGACAATTTAACCTAATTAGACACTTCTACACAAGTTCGGGGTTTACCATATATGGAATAATTCGGTCTGAAAGATGTCTCTCTGTTTTCTTTACGGATAGCCCGTTCAACTTTCAGTTTCGCTCGAACCTATTTATCTGCAACCAAAATGTTCCTACATTTTATGCTCCTAGTACATTATATGCCTCTCGCTACTAGTATTTACAGGCATCAATGCGTGTCAAATTGCAAAGTGAGCCAGAAAGACGTCATTAGTTATGTGGGGCAGTTCATCTTTATATCAAATTCGATGGTTTAGTAATGCTTGTCAATATAAAGACTAACTTTTGACAATTTCGAGTCCAAGAGAGCTGTGACATAATTATTATGCATATGATATTTTGGCGCGGGAAAGTTTCCTCCGTTGCTATAGCCACGGTGCGATATTTTGCTGATGAAAGTACACAACCTTCATTCCTTTGTTTGCGCCGCGCGCGCGTGGATCTTAAAAGTATTTTGTTAGCAGACAAAAAATGAGATTTCAAGAAAAAAAAAAGTTGTCACGCCAGTTCCATGTTGGTTCAACCCTGACTTCTCCCCCTCCTAGAAACGGCAATGCTCTGGGCACAACACCCCTCCAAGTTGCGTGTTCAATGGATAAAGATAATACAAGCAGTACCGAAGTTATCAAACTATTGTTAGCACATGGTGGGGATACTAATGTTGTGTGCTCGGGTCATTCACCTCTCACTCTCGCTATATACAGTGGAAACGATTCAGGTATGTCTCAACTTGTGTAGCTGGTAACTAAATGTGCGGATTTAGCGAGGTCCTGAGTTCTATTTGAGGTTGATATACAGTGTCACCTTCTATATTATAGTTATCTAATTCTCTATAGCTACTTCTAACCCATCCCACTTTACAGCTCTGGATCTGCTTCTTGAAAATGGTGCTAACCCATCTCTACCACTGGGAGCACCTATCGGCTCAGCTCTCTGCGCTGCTGTTGACACGACCTGTGAAGGACGGAGGTCTAACGAACAGCGACTAAGTAAGCATATGAGTTAGCCATGTCCAAATAAGTATGGAAATACTGGTCCCTGATAGGCTGATAACCAGTCACGTGACCTAAATAACGAGTTCTGATCGGTTGTTTACTTGTTTCGGTCGGTTGATGGAGTTAACAATAACCATGTCCAAATATGGAATTACTTATAACTTCCCTACTGCTCAGATGTGATAAACTTGCTGATGAAGCAGGGAGGGGACATCATGGCACTTGTTCCAGTAGGAAAGAGCGGGAAACATCAGGGTACTGCTGTTGACTATGCAATGCATGTTTTCTATCAGGTCAGTTCTTCTCGGGTTTTGTTTTAGTTGGAATTATCTTGTCTAGATAGGGATGGAGCGTAACAATATTTACCTTGATGCTCGAGGGAACTGAACCCTGACCCCCTCTCTCCCAGGATAAACGAATAGCCCACACCCCTTTCCACGCTCTATCCCCTGCCGAACGGGATATCTACATGGCCAGAACCAACCTACTAAACTACATGGCCACCCTGTTGAGAGAGGAGGTACAGAAGAGGGAGAGTGACGCTAGAGCGGCTGCAGGAGATGAAGATGGGAAAAAGAAACCGAAGGCGCTCTTTAAATATTGTTATGAGTGTGGGAGAAGTGCAGGTATGACGTAGGAAGCGGGTCATCACATTCCATATGAGTATATCATGCAGTTATAATTCAAATGAATATTTGGATTCTGGTTCCACAAAACAAGGAAACCACTAAGTAGTTTCAGCCAACACTTTTTATAATTGCCCTACAACCTATTACAGTTCCACAATAAAACATGAAGTGACTTACAGACCCTCGATCCCCCCTCATCTGGCCTTAAACCACGTTATTCAAATATTATTTCCAGGCTCTAACCACATTATTCCTAGGTGTAAAGTTGACCCAGTGTACCCGTTGTTACACCGTCTCATTCTGCTCCCAACGGTGTAAACTAAAAGCATGGACTAGTCGACACCGGCGGGAGTGTATTAAGATTGAAAACAAACAGAAATCTGAGAAGAAAGAGCAGCCTAAGTTACCTCCTATCACCCAGAAGAAAACGGTGAAGATTGAGAAAGAAGGGAAGCAAGGTGAGAAAAAGAGGGTTAAATTATATCTAAAATCTTCTTTTCCCCTAAATATTTGTTGATTTGTTTTGGTTTATTATTTATCCATTGTTAATAGTGTCCCCCTTCTCTCTCTCCCCATTCTCACCCCACATTATCTTCAGAACGAGAGGACAAAAAGGTGGCAGCCGGGGCGAGCAAGGGTGGATCGATCTCTAAAGAGCTGTTCGGTAACAAGGCCGGAAAAGGTGGAGTTAAAAAGGAGACGGAGTTGATCGACCATACTTTACCACGATTAGTTAACCTTCAACACAGCCAGATCTAATGAAGCGGTCCTTATTTGGGCATAACAGCCAGATCTACAACAATTCATGAACAATAGACGTCAGATGGACTTCAAAACAGTTTCAGATCAACGGGAAACTGTTTAATTGATCTTTTGCTCCAAAGAGCTGTGTACTGTGTATAATCGTGTAAAGAACTGTTTATCTAATTTATATTGCCAGGTGTATAAAGTGTGAATGAGAAATGTACAGATTTATCAGGGATTTATCAGAGTCTTGAGAGAACACTCTTTAAAAACTTGAATTCCAAAACACCCAAAAAATAATCGCCTTTCATTTGTTTAGTTTGGGCCAAGCTTGGGTGGATGAAAAAAGTGCAGGAAAGAGGGAGTCACTTAGTCCAAAAACAGCAATGTGTGGACCAGGCCAGGGGGTTGGGTAACGGACACATCTTGATCGAGCCCCTCTATTACTCTGCTGTCAGGCCAATGCTCTGACCACAGTTCTCGCGCGCTCCGCCAATGCTCTGACAGTTACTCTGTGACTGCGGCCAGCGCCGGGGCTGAAGTGGGCAACGTGTGGCAGTGCGCACATGATTTTAGAATGAGCAGTATTGCGCCGGAAGTAACGTCTAACCTACGTCTGGACGTAGTTTTCCGCTAATGTATTTTTGCCTTTATCTATTACGGTTAGTGTTAGAGTTTTTTAATCAGGTAAGGTCAGTTCATCTCAGTGCATGTGTTTTAGTTGAAGTTATCTTGTCTAGATAGGGATGGAACGTAACATTAACAAGATTTACCTTGATGTTCGAGGGAACTGAACCCTCACCCCTCTCTCTTTCTCTAAACGAATAGCCCACATCCCCTTCCACGCTCCCTGACCCCCTCTCTCTCCCAGGATAAACGAATAGCCCACACCCCTGACCCCTCTTTCTCCCAGGATAAACTAATAGCCTACTGCACCCCCTGACCCCCTCTCTCTCTCCCCCAGGATAAACGAATAGCCCACACCCCGTTCCACGCTCTATCCCCCGCCGAACGGGACATCTACATGGCCAGAACAAACCTACTAAACTACATGTCCACATTGTTGAGAGAGGAGGTACAAAAAAGAGAGAGTGATGCTAGAGCGGCTGCCGGAGATGAAGATGGGAAAAAGAAACCCAAAGCGCTCTTTAAATACTGTTATGAGTGCGGGAGAAGTGCAGGTATGAAGTAGGAAGCGGGTCATCACATTTCATCGAGTATATCATGTAGTTATGATTCAAATGATAATTTGAATTCTGGTTCCACAAAACAAGAAAACCACTAAGTAGTTTCAGCCAGCCCTTGCTACAACTTATTACATCTCCACAACCAAACATGAAGTCACTTACAGACCCTCGATCCCCCCTCATCTGGCCTTAAGCCATGGTATTCAAATATTATTATATTATACTTTTTTCTGGGCGATGTCTGTGTTGAAGGTGGTTTGGAGATTTTATCTGAACCTTTTTTGATCTGATACAGTTTTTGGAGTGGTGTTAAGGTTGTCGAGGAATTTTTGAAGCTATATTTTTTGTCTACTTACCATTTAAGTCTGTTATGAAAACCGTTCTTTTTCTTCCATCTTATGAGAGCAAGTTAATTTGGTTTTTACCACCGTTGTTGAATCTAATTTTGGTTGAGTGTGTCTGTAAACTGCTCTGATTATCCCTCAGTGGCAGCATTAGCTATGCTATGCTGTCCCTGGAGGATCTGGGCAGGATACAAGGGTAGATATTATTATTATTATTATATCATTCCATTTCCTGACTTTTTAGTTTGTACCAACGTTCTATAATATGCCTAGCTAGACTGTGCTGTTAGAACAAAGTACTAAAATACAATATAATAAACTAGTTCTAGATTTCTAACAAAACCTATAATTATCCTAGCTATCATGATACTTTGTATCCTAGTTGTATTTGCAACCGCTGCTGGTTCTGATCTTCTAGAGATTTCTAGTGTCGACGCCAGCCCTCATCGTAATAACAAACTCAGCAAACTTGCCTTCGACCGGAGTAACAGTACATACTACCATTCGCTACTCAATTACAATGTGAAGTATATTCACCTCAGCCTAAGCAAAGCAGCCGTGGTTAGCAAAGTCACCATCCTGAATAGGTGAGTTAGAATAATGACATATTGTTATGAACCAACCCTTTAAGATTTAAAAACATTAAGATTTAAAGATTCTTTCTACCCTAGCACATCCAAAAAACCGGAATCTTCGACTTACTGGACTACTCTCTTTCAGGATTGAATCAACCCAAAACGTGAGAGATAGGATTCTAGGTACTGAAGTGAAGCTCACCTACAAAGGAAACACTGTCGCATCATGTGGAACAATAACATCAACTTCAACTGATGACACCTACACTCTGGCATGCCCAGTTTCCAGGGCAACGGGTGTTAACATAACTGATAACACAGAGAGAGATGAATCTGAAGACATCGTGATGAATATTGCAGAGGTGTGGGTGTACAGCCAAGGTAACAATTAGGTTTATAATCACACCACCAGCTGAGTGGTGTGAGTATACAAGTAATGATGGAGCATGGACTAGTCGACACCGAAGGGAGTGTATTAAGATTGAAAACAAACAGAAATCTGAGAAGAAAGAGCAGCCTAAGTTACCTCCTATCACCCAGAAGAAAACGGTGAAGATTGAGAAAGAAGGGAAGCAAGGTGAGAAAAAGAGGGTTAAATTATATCTAAAATCTTCTTTTCCCCTAAATATTTGTTGATTTGTTTTGGTTTATTATTTATCCATTGTTAATAGTGTCCCCCTTCTCTCTCTCCCCATTCTCACCCCACATTATCTTCAGAACGAGAGGACAAAAAGGTGGCAGCCGGGGCGAGCAAGGGTGGATCGATCTCTAAAGAGCTGTTCGGTAACAAGGCCGGAAAAGGTGGAGTTAAAAAGGAGACGGAGTTGATCGACCATACTTTACCACGATTAGTTAACCTTCAACACAGCCAGATCTAATGAAGCGGTCCTTATTTGGGCATAACAGCCAGATCTACAACAATTCATGAACAATAGACGTCAGATGGACTTCAAAACAGTTTCAGAATAATAAGAATCTATTTATTTGATCTTTTGCTCCAAAGAGCAGTGTACTGTGTCAAGAGCTGATTATCTAATTTATATTGCCAGATGTATAAACTATAAAGTGTGAATGAGAAATGTACAGATTTATCAAAGTCTTTGAACAATGTTTAAAAACTTGAATTCCAAAACACCCAAAAAATAATCGCCTTTCATTTGTTTAGTTTGGGCCAAGCTTGGGTGGATGAAAAAAGTGCAGGAAAGAGGGAGTCACTTAGTCCAAAAACAGCAATGTGTGGACCAGGCCAGGGGGTTGGGTAACGGACACATCTTGATCGAGCCCCTCTATTACTCTGCTGTCAGGCCAATGCTCTGACCACAGTTCTCGCGCGCTCCGCCAATGCTCTGACAGTTACTCTGTGACTGCGGCCAGCGCCGGGGCTGAAGTGGGCAACGTGTGGCAGTGCGCACATGATTTTAGAATGAGCAGTATTGCGCCGGAAGTACCATCTTAATAGCACCGCGCGTTCCATACATGTACCTGAGATCTTGAGATCATGATCAGATTGGAAACTGTCTGGTGGCGCCATCCAGAGTCCAGACCTGCAGACCCGATTTGATAGCTCTCAGATGGGGTCTGTGGAGCCAGACAATGTGGAAACGATCAGCTCATTCATGAAAGTACAGCTGGATATTGCGGTACCCAATTCTGATCTATTCATGTTATCTGGCTATGAGTATGACTGCCATGCCATATAATATACATCACCGATTACGGGGTAAAATGAACAGCGAAACGACAACAATTTCATGAAAGGGAAAATAATTAGAAAAGAAGATTTCTTCAAGTTAAAATAAGACCCTTTTCATACAGATGAAAAATGCTATACCTTGATCGGTTCAAATTAACTTCACGGGTGGTCATAATAATCACAGATCTTCAAAATTATCAAAATTAGAAATCAGTGTCTTTATAAGTTTCAAAACAGTCCGAATAAAACCCTTCATTTTCCGTTCTCCTTTTCTTAGAATGGGTAATCCTATTGGAACACAGTGTGTCGCTTGGGCTCACACCGGACATTCCGCCGACAGACTGGGAACATGTCAAGAAATCCGTGTCAGTGAGGAGTTCTCTTGGATTCCGGGCACCAGGTACTATATCGATGTATATGAAAATAGAAAATAGTTAGAATCCCAATTAATTTATCATGGCATGATGCATGGTACATGTAATGGTCGTTTTGCCAGTACACAACATGCATACCCCAGCAGCGGTATTTATTATGCAAACTGTAGACCATGCCCCGGCTGATTTTACTATACCCCATCAGCTGTATACCCTTTACAATATGCCGATCAGCACATGACCTGTAATATCAATTACAGTAGCCCAATTTAAACCCATGATTGTTGTGTTCTTCACTAATATTTCTTGTGGTAAAATGGGGGATGCAACTGGGGTGCTGGGCTGACAGGTATAATTCCAGACAGACAGTCCCTCTCAGCTGAGGTGTCCACAGTGAAGACTGTTGTGTTGTCTGTTTTTTGTCTGTCAACTAGGCGCGTCTAGTTCTGCTTCTGAGATCCGTATCAGGAACCGACAGAATACTGGTCCCTGATTGGATGATAACCAGTCACGTGACCTAAATAACAAATTCTGATTGGTTGTTTACTTGTTTCGGTCGGTTCCCGGCTGATATACACATATTTTGTCATGAATAGTCAGTAGTAAACCCTTGTTAGACTTAGGCACCAAACTTAGGCCAATGCTCTGACAATATGCTTCGTTCTATCTGAAAAGTAGTCGAAGCACTGAAGCAGCACTCTAAATTGTCTCCCCGTGTAATTCTTTACATAATATTTCTCTCTCCACACCCATCATAGCTATGGCACGTGAAGGGGATCAGGAGGAAGACCTGGTGACAATTACAGTTGACTGACAGTGGAGATGAGAATGATAATGACAGTGATAGTCAGATTGTGATGTTTTCAGATGAAAATATAATCGCCTTCCCTGTTACCACTGTCCCAGGTATGTAATAAACTGATTTCTTAGTTGGCAGTCCACCACCCATAAGGTTATGGCTGGATAGTACCCACCCATAACCTGTTTGGTGGGCGAACTCTAGCGGACTCTATTTATAGCTAAGCTAACTCTTACCCGAACCTCGAACCCAAATAACGGTCCTCCTAAATGATATTATAGAGGCACCGCAAACTCTTGTTTCCGCCCAATGGTTGAAATCTCGATCATACGACCAATCAGAGCATTGCGTTTGTATTTTAGTGCCTAGTTAGATCAAGCTCTACTCTACTAGAACTAAAGAACCAAACTCTTTTCCAGGAAGTATCAAGCTGGGTGGAGTAAGCGTTATGGGGAATGGGCTCGTCAATCTGCAGCTAGATACGACACTACAGGGCAGGGACAGCGTTATTTGTAAGTGTAACTAATTGCAGCCTTGGTGACATAGACACCTGGTGCGGTGTGGGGTCGCAATTAATTGCAGGCCCTGCAATGCAGGGTACTAATAAGAAAGTAAGTAATTCTGTGTAGTGGGACTGGGAAAGTAGCTGTGTGGATTCCATTTTGGAATTTTAATAGTGTAATCAATGGTTAGACTCTCGTATTTCACCAATCATGTACGAGGTGAGAACTGAGAGTCGATAACCAGCAAACAGCTCTGTCATGTTATGGAAATGTTAAGCTTTTTGGGAAGGCCGGCGTACCGGTTCAAATAGAAAACATGTTAAACTTCTCCACTTGCAGGGAATGATGATGACGATGAAGATTCTGATAGCGAGATGACAATCTGTAAAAGTTGCAACGGAACAGGTGAGCGGCCTGTTTTAACCTGAGTGTGTTCTTTGGTTCTGGTACAAAATACAAATATTTCATACAAATAAAAAGTGCTCATATCAAAAAATCACCACACAGGGAAGAAGTGGAGGAAGAGAGACAGATGCTGGAAGTGTGTCCACCATTTTGAAAAAGAAGCAGCTAATAACAAACTGGCAGATGATGATGAGAATGCTGCAGAATTCCCCATCACAACTGAAGTAGAAGATACGAAGCCAACTAATATTGTCACACCTGAGGACGGACTAGTTTTGTTCGGTCATAAGATCCTCCCCGGGTGTTCTTACAAAGTATACGTTCCTGACCTAATGACTGAGGTAACAGTTTCCGGATCGCATCTCAGTCTCCATGGGAACACTCCAACGGTTACCATAGAAACCAACAAACACACTCTGACAAGTGTGGAGCCGGTCAGTGAACGGAGGGATCGGAACAAAAAGCCACTGGTCGTTGGAGGGTTGGTGGTTGAGTCCGACAAACGCTACAGGGTGGTTTGTGAGGGGTTCGAAGCGGGTGTCATAGTCCGAGGAAGTGATCTGAGGGAAGCCGGTACATATGATGGTGGGTTTCTAGTGATAATTGATGGTCAAAGTTTGGGTGGAACAGAGATTGTTCCACTTGATGAAGATAACATCAAGCTAAAGATAACGAATCGATCAAAATCAAAATCAAATAACTCGGTCACATCAACGACATCTTCTTCAGATCCGTCTACATTAGGTGAGAAGTTCGATATTTCGATTATATAATTATCTTGATCTATACCACTGTCTGGCGCCGCCACGCCATCTGAGCGCACTGTCAAATGGGGTATGGCACCGCCATACAGAACTTATCTACCACACCCCTATGATTCTTGTTGTTTTCTTTGTTACATCATTTAACACTCTTTCCCCTACTGCAGTGACATCTACCAAACCACCATTTGTGACACCGGAGAGGAGAGCTAAATCACCAATACAACCCGTTACCGCTGGTTACCACAACTCGCCAATACCCATTACCCCTAGTTACCACAACTCACCAATACCCGTTACCCCTGGTTACAACAACTCGCCAATACCCGTTACCCCTGGTTACCGAGGCAACAACTCACCAAAACCCGTTACCCCTGGTTACCGAGGCAACAACTCACCAAAACCCGTTACCCCTGGTTACCAAAACTCGCCAATACCCGAGGGTGAGCCAGAGTGGTATTTATGTGGGAGACAGGGCGGTAAACACCGTTCCCAAATCTATGACCGGATCTGTAACACCCCCGAGGACACCCAGTGTCGAGTTTGTAAGATGGCCCTACGGTTTGGTGGGTGTATGGATTGTGCTCTGATTGCCCGAGCAATTCAGCATCCCCCACCAAAGGTATACGGAGGAATCCTGCTCAACCCGATCAGGGGATATCTCATTTTAGTGCCCGCTCTGGACCGGGAGTTGTCAGTTATGGGACTAGATCTGCGGCCCAATCCATTCGATGCAACACCCGTCAACCCTGAATCAGTTCTGATTTTATCCAACAAGCGAGTGTTTGTAGGCACCACAATTCGTGTGGAACGGGAGGGAAGTACCTCAGGCCGGGGTCCTATGATGGACAATAAAGGTGGAGAGGACAATACATCTGATAATGTTGGTAGTAGTTGGGGAGATGGAGGGGGTGGAAGGACCACTGCGGGGCTAATTTCAACATCGGGTGGTCGAGTGTCACCAACTTCGAGAAACACAGATCAAGTGACACCTGGTACAGGTCATATGACACCTACAGGTGATACAATTAGGGCCATGACACCTCGGGCAGCACCACCACCTGGCGGGAAACGGTTCTTCATCTGTGGTCATCTCCACAGTGAGGCATGTGAGCATGGTAACGATGGTAACCATGGTAACAGTGGTAACCATGGTAACGATGCTAACGATGGTAACAGTGGTAACCATGGTAACGATGGAAACAAGATGGTGAGGTGGGGTAGTGGAGTAAGGGGGGAGGATGAGGGTGGACTGAAAGGTTATTGCAGTCGTAGGATACCTACACCAGCTTTTCTCTCTAACACTAAGGTATTTAATTTAGGAACTGTTGCTTCACCCTTTCTAACACTAAGGTTTTTCTAGGAACTGTGGTTTCTCCCTAGAGTTTCAAACTTTTCTTGACCTGTTTCACTAGGGAGTAGGCCGTAGGGTTAAGTATACGTTTAAGATAAATTCATTCACAGTAATTGAAGAACCCTCAAATAAATACCATCATCATTTGATGACTTATTTTGTTTGACTCATCATCCCCTCCCCATCCCTCAAACTATGGTATCTCTCCTTTAAACACCAGGCGAAGGACAATGACGATGATGATGATGATGATGATATTTCACTGAATCTGGATCTCAGTACTGCCTCAACCGCAGCAGATGGATCACGTGACAGTGCTGGCATGCCAATACCTGCCCCGGATCGCGAGGTTTAGCATCAACAACATACCTCATATAATGTTCAGATTCAGATATCTTGATGGCATTCTCATGTAAACACGACCCCCCTTGCTTTGGTATCGAAGACACCTCACGCGCTGGCAAGGCCAAGGGGTTACTTCGTTACCAACCCCTTGCTGCTGCAATCAGTTTCATTTAAAAATCAGCTGTTCTTTCCATAAAAACCTACAAGTGATTTGATGCTTGCCGCCGACCCCATCTGAGTGCACTATCGAGTATATCAAATGGGGTTTGATGCTGCCATATTGATACAACTTATAAGTTATGTCATTGCAGGTGTTGGTGATTTGCGGACATATTCACACGGCATCCTGCTACACCGTCAGACGAATTGAAATGAGAACTCTTTACTAACACAGAGCATCGGCCTGACAGTTACTAACACAGATGTAACTGGGAAAGTTACTAACACAGATGTAACTGGGAAAGTTACAAAACTTGAATCGAACTTTTTATCGAACTAGAGTTGTTTGTTGAGTAAAAGTAACAATTCAAAGAATTGTAGTACTGTTTCAAAATGACTAACGTAGAAAAGGGGCCTGAGGATTTTGTGTTCTTTGCCCAAAATGATTTCAGTGTTTCTGTGATTTGAAATTTCATGGTTTTATCTTTTTGAAGAAAAAAAAACGGAACTGTAATTTTGATATCTCCTTTTGGTGATCAACACACAACTCTCTTTACAACAGTTCAATGGGAATCTCACACATGATACACGGGCAGAACTCGGTTAAGGAGAGATTAATTAGTATTCCGAATAATGAGTTCAGAGCAAGAATTAAATAGGGAAGAAAATCGAAAAATACTGGGTTTGACCGGGAATTGAACCAGGGACATCCAGAGAGACATGCTCGGAGCTATACCACTAAGCTACCAAACCCTATTGTAAATAGGGTACGTGTGACCCACGTAGGGGAGACTTGACCCATATGAACCACTATCTTGTTTAGGTCTGTCCTGTTCAACGATTTAGTCTAATACCTAAAATTTTTTGATAGATGGTCATTAAATCATTCATTTTATTTCCCCAATGTGTCATTTAAATTGCTTAAAATAAGCCCTTAGTAGAGATATGCTGGTATTCCATTTAGCCAAATAAATGCTATCCCGTATAACCTAATTTTTAAAACGCTGTACATTTTTTTTCCCAAATGGCGATTATAGTGGTTATAAACCTTTCTATGACGTAAGGTTCAGAAGTTAGCTCGAAAAATCCCAAACGGGTACATGTTTTAGCGGCGGGTACATGTTTTAGGCTAACGGGCGAACCTCTTGTCAGAACACCATCTTGTAGGGTGTCAATCGACGCGTATTGATAAGGAAATCATTTTAGTGAAAACCATTTTGATCTGCGATGTCTGTGTAACGAATGAAACCTAAAAAACCTTACTGAATGAAGCATACCCGTTTGGTTAAAACATGCGGTAAGGTTCTTCTGAACCTTACGTCATAGAAAGGTTAGTAACCACTATAATCGATGCAGAATTTAACGCCGAGAAAGATGGTTTCATTCATTTTGTTCTAGGACGTTTCTGAAACCCATAAAAGCCGAAAAACCTAAAAAACCTAAAAATCCTAAATTTAGGATTTGAGCATTAAAAAATTTTTTCACTTCTAATTAGACACCAAACACTATTCTGACCAAGTTTCATCAAATTCGGGGCTGTTCTCTCTCACTTTAAAATAAGCCCTTAGTAGAGATATGCTGGTAATACCAGTGGTCTTCCATTTGGGAAAAAAATGTACAGCGTTTTAAAAATTAGGTTATACGGGATAGCATTTATTTGGCTCAATGGAATACCAGCATATCTCTACTTAGGGCTTATTTTAAGCTTTAAATGACATATTGGGGAAATAAAATGAATGATTTACTGACCATCTACCAAAAAATTTTAGGTATTAGACTAAATACGATAGATTTTGGTTCGGTAAACATGGGTGCACAAAATAAATGGTATCAGACTGGCAAAATTTCTAGTTTTTTTGTTGGTTTTTTTCGTTCGCCAAAAATTTCATTGACTGTCCAATGGGTAGTTACAAGGGCTGGAAATGGTACTGAGCCTATTTGTATCACATTCCAGGGTGAAGTAATCTTGAAAATCGTATATTGGGCTCCCAAGAGAAAAATTCCATTTGGGCAAGTGTTCCATATGGGTCAAGTCTCCCCTACATAGCTTATTTTCTTAAACCTGCTCAGGCTTGGTTTGGTTTGGTTTGGTTCGCATGTATAGTACATGTACTGTATGTACCTGTATAGTACATATACCTCGCACTGTGCCCCGAAGGTGCCTGGCTCAAGAGGTACTGTTGTATCCGTCTGTCATCGGCGTCGTTGTCTTGACTTTGAGCATAGGTCACTAAGGTGCTCAGGCTTCTGCAGTAGTAAATAATGCAATACTGCACATGGTCTTATGGGTAAATGGGTTAGAACATGGGAGTGTATGTGACACGATAAATTCAATAAAAATGAACTTGGCGGAATTGGCTCAACGGAGCTCCTCTTCCCAGAAAGGGAGGGGAAAGCTTAGATTCTACAGTAGGCCAGGGTGGAAAGGACGAGAGCTAGCAAAAGATTGTCGTAATTATGCTTTTTTTTCTTATCTGTTATAAATCGCACAAGTTACAGGTATGTACATAGTATAAAATACCAGTATGGTGACGTACCCGTGACCCGTCATGTTATTAAAAGTAGGACACTATAATTTGTTTACTGCTATAGGTTAACTCTAGGTTGCGGCGCTTTGGAAAGATATATTGATTTTAATCTTTTTTCCCATTGCCCAATTGGGCCCAATACGTCGATTCTTAATGAATATTGCGCAGAACCATGAAGTATGATTATTTAGAGTATGATTATTTAGAATCAGCACTGCCACTAGGAACCGACCGAATCAGCAAATACTGGTCCCTGATACCAACTATTGGTCAGTGCACTGGATTTATGCGAGTTCTGATTGGTTGTTAACTGGTTTCGGTCGATTCCTGAGCAGCACTCATTAATATCACCCAACCAGATTCTTTCATCATCTGACGATCGTGTCAGTAAACCATTGGTAACGCGGAAACAAGTCTTACCCCGACGCATTGCTCCGTGAAGAGAGATAGACATGGTGGTAGAAATACAGGGTAAAAGAGAGAGAGAGAGAGAGAGAGAGAGAGAGAGAGAGAGAGAGAGAGAGAGAGAGAGATTGAGCAGAGGTCACTTATAAGGTGCTCAGGCTACTGCAGTAGTAAATAATGCAATACTGCACATGGTCTTATGGGTAAATGGGTTAGAACATGGGAGTGTATGTGACACGATAAATTCAATAAAAATGAACTTGGCGGAATTGGCTCAACGGAGCTCCTCTTCCCAGAAAGGGAGGGGAAAGCTTAGATTCTACAATAGGGTGGAAAGGACGAGAGCTAGCAAAATATTTTCGTAATTATGCTTTTTTTCTTATCTGTTATAAATCGCACAAGTTACAGGTATGTACATAGTATAAAATACCAGTTACCACTGCATGGGCACTGGGCAGTACAATAATTTTCATCCTGTGATATTTTTGTTTACTGCTATAGGTTAACTCTAGGTTGCGGCGCTTTGGAAAGATATATTGATTTTAATCTTGTTTCCCATTGCCCAATTGGGCCCAATACGTCGATTCTGAATGAATATTGCGCAGAACCATGAAGTATGATTATTTAGAGTATGATTATTTAGAATCAGCACTGCCACTAGGAACCGACCGAATCAGCAAATACTGGTCCCTGATTGGTTGATAACCAGTCACGTGACCTAAATACCGAGTTCTGATTGGTTGTTAACTGGTTTCGGTCGATTCCTGAGCAGCACTCATTAATATCACCCAACCAGATTCTTTCATCATCTGACGATCGTGTCAGTAAACCATTGGTAACGCGGAAACAAGTCTTACCCCGACGCATTGCTCCGTGAAGAGAGATAGACATGGTGGTAGAAATACAGGGTAAAAGAGAGAGAGAGAGAGAGAGAGATGGAGAGAGAGGGAGAGAGAGAGAGAGAGAGAAATAGCGTTATAGAGGAGCTAAGAAAGGTGCACGTTGTTTCTATCGGCGGGTGCAACAGCAGACCAATGACAGTGTCCTTCCGGTTGTGAGCTTAGAAAAACACTCAACTCTCGTCACCCCACGCACCTCTCTCTCATTCTAACTCTCAGCTCCCTCATTCTCTCTGCTGCACTAGGTGCTGTGTGTGTTTATTTTCCCTCAGTTCAAGCTGGTGCGATGTTGCTTTTGTGTGTCTTATCAGCGGCCCTCCTGGGTATAACCGCAGCCCAGTCAGGTAAGTCAAACACACAAGTGGGAATCAAGGTGTAATTATTCGTCCATTTAGAAGACTAGTTTAGTTAATTCCAATTGGATCATTAAATGAATTAATCTTACTTTTTTCCCTCTGTCAATAAGAAGTATTAATGATCAAGATGAAGAACCATGTACAGCCTTAACTCACCACAGAGGCCATGCCCTCATCTCATCCTGTATGGCGGCGCCATGATACCCCATTTGATGCGCTCAGATGGGGTCGCGGCGCCAGACAGATCTCATCAGACACTCCTCCCCCAGATTGTTACAATGTGACTGATCCCGAAAAGGGAAAGATTACCTACACGGGAGAAACTTACAAAACTAAATCTGGTCGGATATGTCAGCGATGGGACAGTCAGAGTCCACACTCCCACAAAAAAGTACCCGAGATGTTCCCCAACAAAGGTGAGCTAAGATCAACTTTTTTGGGTCACTTAGACCGCCCGAGTAAGGATCTTTCAAATTTTCATTCGCCATTGAACATGATCTATCGTCAATAATGCCATTGTCGAAAAGTTCTTTTATTGGCCAAACCGTTTCATTTAATTCTCGAACTGAAACTATTTGAGAGAGAACTAAAATGCTTTTGTCTAGTGATTTCTCAAACTCAAAGATTTAAGATTCGAAACTTCTGGCTTAAGCGACTTAATCTTTCCTAGTTAGACTGTGTTTCGCCCCAAATGTAAAGAAGTGTTAGAACATGACACACTTTATCAATTTCAGATTTGAGGGAGAACTACTGTCGGGACCCGGACAACTTTGGCTATCCCTGGTGCTTTACCATTGACCCTGAGAAAAAGAGGGAGAGGTGTGATATTCCAAATTGTGCAGATGCTGCTAATACCCAGGCTGATGCCCCAACAGGTAATTTGTTAATTTGTTACACGACTCAAATGAATTGGTGAGTAGTATAGCTGGCCCGGTTGGTCTAAGCAATTTTATAAGCCGTAAATTTCCAATGGAAATTGTCCATATTGGGTAGTCGGAACTTTTTTAGTTAGATATCCACTATCCCTCACCCAGCACCCTAGCACACAGAGAAGATAATTTACCATAGGAAACCCACTAATCTCTCTTTGACATCCCAATTCTCTATCACCCTAGATGGCTATAAATTAATTAATTATCAACACATATGGCTATTAACTAATTAATTGTCACCCTATGTCTATTAATTAATTAATTAATTAGATAACATCTCCCATCTAGATTGTTTCAAAGCCATCCCCATGTCTGACGGGAAGGTGGTCATTAGCTACGGTGGATCTGTGAACACAACGATCAGGGAGATCCCCTGTCAGAAGTGGACGGTAACTGAACCTCAACTCCACGATAGAACCCCTGAAAAGTTCCCCGGAAAAGGTAATCATTAATTTTATTTTAGACTTAATTTTAGACTTAGTTTATTTGTGAACGCTTGAACTTACTTAATAAGATATTCATAATATTCTTCCTCCCTCTGCCCTGACGGCTGACATCCTCCCCGCTGATATCCCTGCTCTCTCTTCTCCTCCTACTCTCCCTTCTCCCCCCGCATTCCCTGCTCTCCCTACTCCCCCTGCTCTCCCTATACTACCTCCCCTATTATACTACCCCTGCTCATTACCTCCCCCCGCTCTCCCTGGCCCTGCTCTCCCTACTACCCACCTCCCCCCTCCCCCAGGTCTGGGAGATCACAACTACTGCCGGGATCCAGATAATACTGGGTACCCCTGGTGTTACACACAAGATGAGGGTGTTCGGTGGGAGGGGTGCTCCATCCCCAACTGCGATGGTGAGTAAACAACCAATCAGAACTCGTTGTTTAGGTCACGTGACCGGTTATCAGCCAATCAGGGACCAGTATTTCCTTATCTGGTCGGTTCCTGGTTTCTAATCATGACAATGGGAGACGGACCCCGATTTACCGGGATGCTCGGGGGGAAAGGGTTCTGCCTGGTTAATCGGGGTCCGACTGTATTTAAAATGGTTCAATAAAACACTAAACATGAAGGCTGGGCAGATATCAGGTAGTGGGAAATTAGTATCATAATTCATAACAGAAGGGGTGTAATTTAAGACGAATCAAAACTAATGATTGCGTATTTTTCAGATCCTGACCGATTCAGTAAGTCATTATACGTTTCGTAAGTACAACTT
>AVPN01000992.1:0-10385 GCA_000695325.1 Pleurobrachia bachei
TCTCTCTCTCTCTCTGCCGCTCTCTCTTCCTCTCTCTCTGCCTCTCCCTAGTCCCTTTTATGCCTTACACTGACGGAATTTTTCACTAACACCCATATAATTTATTGCTTAGCTAGACTGTTACAAATGTAAAGAAGGGTAAGAAGATAATATAAAAAATAATTTATCCATTATACTAATATACCAACTGATATCGGCTCCATGTCCCCATACATAACTATTCCACTATTCCCAGATAAACTGATATCGGATCCCCTTGTAACCGATCCGGACGAGATAATCCTCGATGATGATGAAGATGACGAAGATGACGAACATTCAGAGGTAATAATAATAATAATGAAGATTTCGGCCACACGCCACACGGCCAACTCAACATGTACTCTACGCTAATAATGTCTAGACTCACTTCTATGTCCCACAGTATAATAATTTCAAAATTTTTATAGGTGTTTGTCAAGAAGGAAGAAGAAAAGAAGGAGGAGGAGGAGGAAGGGAGGATATCTGATGACGACGGGAATATAATGTTTTGAACATGAACCGACCGAATCAGGAAATACTGGTCCCTGATTAGCTGATAACCAGTCACGTGACCTAAATACCGCGTTCTGATTGGCTATTATTTACCCGGGGGAGATATTTTTATCATAGTATAGTAGGAACCGACCGACACAAGTAAACAACCGATCAGAACTCGTTACTGGTTATTAGCCAATCAGGGAACAGTTTTTCCTGATTCGGTCGGTTCCTGTCAGATACATTTACCTGGGGGACACGTCTTATATAACACAATATGATCTTATTTGGTTCTGAATTTTGAGTCTAGAGGTGTTTTTTAACCTGTAATAGATAGATGTGGCTGGTTAGAGGTGTTACTAATTAGAATGGCAAGTTACCGATTTTGGTTACAGTTTTTGATGATGTGTTTAGTAATTTATTAAATGCGAGTAAGAAAATCAGAGAAAAGTATGAAGTTAAATATTTGAAGGATAAAACTGCTGAAAGTTGTCCGTTTTTACAGCTTCCTATTTTAATTATCTCCCCATACTTATAACCCCCATAATAATAATAATAATAATACTTTAGCATGAATGAAAGTGCTCTTGAGAGATCGTGTAGTAGTCCTCAGAGTTTCAACACTACTTGGACACTTAATAGTACCCTGTTCACTGAGCACAGAGAAGAGGACATTCTACTGAGTCAAGACACAGGTATATTGTGATTGTAAAGTATGTTTTATTGTTGATCTAGTAACTTTTAAGGGAATAGGCGGTACACCTCGGCGAACCGGTAACGCGCATGACGAACCGCCTTAGTCATTTGGCACGGACTATAGTAACTTTTAAGGGAATCCGGTAGGCGGTACACCTCGGCGATTTTTTTTTTCGAGTGCCCGCTTAGCTCCTCAATCACCATATAATGGGGTTTTAGGGCATGTCAAGGGGACCTCAAATATATGCAATATTCTTGAATTCATGGTTTTGTTCCTAGAAGTTGAAAAAAGAGGACCCTAAATTTCAATTTTAGGGCTAAAGGCTAACATTTTGGGGATTTGTAGAGATACCTATCGACTACATGGCTATAGCTTTAAAATATGACTTTCATCGTAGCGCTGTCAAAATTTTAATTTTTTTCTTCTCGCAATTTCGATTTTTCATTTAATGGAAGGAAAGATTATTTGGAGGGAACATTTTTGGGGGAGGGAGGGTTGGGCCCGGGCGCTTGCCAGCGATCGCGATATTCCCTAGGACTGATGGCATATTCCAGTTTGTCACTGGGGCGTCATGATTATATATTGAGTATGATTTCATTTAGTTGATTTTCTCTCAGATCTGAGCACCCTTTTCTCTTCAATATAATATGGGGGCACGTAAAGCATTGTCTTTATGTTAAGTAGTGCCTTACTTATCTCATTCGCTGTGCTCGTAATCTGTGCTTAAATAGCCACCCACTCACGGCAGCATCTCGTATTTTGATCACAATATATATATGCCAAGTGGCAAGTGGTGCAGGTTCTTTTGTTTAGTTCCTTGCGGAGATCACGGTACAGAGACAAGGTCGAGAGTCCTAATGATCATCTTTCTCTAAAATGGTCATGATCACCATGATTATGATAGTGTTTACAATGGTCACCCATCCAACCATTGCACCAGTCATTGATCTGGATCGTTCCTTCATGATGCACTACTCGGACACAAGCGTAGAGCGAACCTGTAACACCCTCCTTAGCACCATGACCACACTCTACACCAAAAACATATCGGAGATCAAATCGCCCAAATTCCACTGCCCATTCGTGCCCAACTCCCTCTATAACTGTCCGGGTGGTAACTCGTCCTCAAAGTGTCTGAACAAGGAGTGGAGGTGTGTCTTATCCCGGTGGTCCCGATGTGACGGGGTTTCGGAGTGTCTTGAGGATGAGTGTGGGTGTGCCAATGCCACTGTTGTGTTCTGTCCTGGCCCAGTTAAGGGGTGTATCACCTTTGACAGGATTTGTAATGGAGTGTATGACTGTCCTGGAGGAGAGGACGAAAGGGCGTGCACGGGTCTGGAAAGGATCTCCGGCTGCAAGTCTTCAGTGTCGCTAGGTCAAGTTACAGTGGATATAAAACTAGCGGCGCTCTGCTCCGGCGCTATGTTGGACGCCCTCTACTGTGGGAACACATTCATTAAACCCTGCTTAAAAGCACAAGGCCAAGAAGTTAATGATTGCGTTGAGATGCTCGTATCATTCACAGGTATCGTCCGAGGTTTTTCTCGTCTCTCGCACGAGTACGTTGCAGCATGTAAGCGGAGCTGTGATGTTTCATCTGAGTTTTGTGACATGCTAGTTGGGTACAGAGAGAACACTTTAATGGAAGCGTTCTCTTACCGCTGTGACAACTATGCACAGATAACAGCGGGAAAGGCGTGTGATGGGATCATTGATTGTGCAGATAAGAGTGATGAAAAGTATTGTCCTGGACGGTTTTACTGCTCCAAGGCCGATGTGGAGTGGTATGGGGAGGATAAGGTGTGTGACGGGTATAAGGATTGTAAAAATGGCCTTGACGAATGCTCCGGTTGTTCAAGAGGACCCTTTTCCTCCGATGACAAGATCATCCAAAATCATGTTCTGTTTCTTCTCCCCTTTGTCATTGCTAGTGTGACATTTGGAGCTAACGGGTATAATTTCTACATGATGTACAACGAGAAACCTGTCAAACAGTCTCATCTAAAAGTCGATCGCTTCCTCAACTATTGCCTCATAGCACACGACACAGCCATGGGTGCCTATCTCTCCTTCCTACTGGGGTCCTCCCTGTGGTACAACGGCCGGTACTGTCAGTTTGATACCGAGTGGAGGACTGGTAGGTTGTGTGAAATCATGGGGGTTGTATTTAGTGTTTCCTGTCATGGTTCCCTCATAATTGTCCTGCTCATGAGTATTACACGGGCATACAAGTGCGTTAGGAGCTTCTCTGAAGGGATCCCTAAACATGGGGTCTACATTGTTACTGTCCTTCTGATGGTCCTCAATGTCTGCCACTCAGCTGCCCATATAATATGGGGGCACGTAAAGCATTGTCTTTATGTTAAGTAGTGCCTTCCTTATCTCTAGATAGCGACATCTCATTCGCTGTGCTCGTAATCTGTGCTTAAATAGCCACCCACTCACGGCAGCATATCGTATTTTGATCACAATATATATGCCAAGTGGCAAGTGGTGCCCTTGCGGAGATCACGGTGCAGAGACAAGGTCGAGAGTCCTACTGATCATCTTTCTCTAAAATGGTCATGATCACCATGATTATGATAGTGTTTACAATGGTCACCCATCCAACCATTGCACCAGTCATTGATCTGGATCGTTCCTTCATGATGCACTACTCGGACACAAGCGTAGAGCGAACCTGTAACACCCTCCTTAGCACCATGACCACACTCTACACCAAAAACATATCGGAGATCAAATCGTCCAAATTCCACTGCCCCTTCGTGCCTAACTCCCTCTACAACTGTCCGGGTGGTAACTCCTCCTCAAAGTGTCTAAACAAGGAGTGGAGGTGTGTCTTATCCCGGTGGTCCCGATGTGACGGAGTTTCTGAGTGCCTTGAGGACGAGTGCGGATGTGCGAATGCCACGGTTGTGTTCTGTCCTGGCCCGGTGAAGGGGTGCATCACGAAACTGTCCTAAACATTACCTCACATACTGACAGGACCTCCTCTCCTGCTAAGGGCGTGCACGGGTCTGGAAAGAATATCCGGCTGCAAGTCTTCAGTGTCGCTAGGTCAAGTTACAGTGGATATAAAACTAGCGGCGCTCTGCTCCGGCGCTATGTTGGACGCCCTCTACTGTGGGAACACATTCATTAAACCCTGCTTAAAAGCACAAGGCCAAGAAGTTAATGATTGCGTTGAGATGCTCGTATCATTCACAGGTATCGTCCGAGGTTTTTCTCGTCTCTCGCACGAGTACGTTGCAGCATGTAAGCGGAGCTGTGATGTTTCATCTGAGTTTTGTGACATGCTAGTTGGGTACAGAGAGAACACTTTAATGGAAGCGTTCTCTTACCGCTGTGACAACTATGCACAGATAACAGCGGGAAAGGCGTGTGATGGGATCATTGATACACGTCTATTCTCACTACTTTTCATAACAGGACCTGCCAAAATGACGAGAAAGGCCGATGTAGAGTGGTATGGTGAGAATAAGGTTTGTGACGGGTATAAGGATTGCACGAATGGTCTTGACGAATGTTCCGGTTGTTCAAGAGGACCATTTTCCTCCGATGATAAGATCATCCAAAATCACGTCTTGTTTCTTCTCCCTTTTGTCATTGCCAGCGTGACATTCGGAGCTAACGGGTATAATTTCTACATGATGTACAACGAGAAACCTGTCAAACAGTCTCATCTAAAGGTCGATCGCTTCCTAAACTTTTGCCTCATAGCACACGACACAGCCATGGGTGCCTATCTCTCCTTCCTACTGGGATCCTCCCTGTGGTACAACGGCCGGTACTGTCAGTTTGATACCGAGTGGAGGACTGGAAGATTGTGTGAGATGATGGGGGTTGTGTTTAGTGTTTCCTGTCACGGGTCCCTCATTATTGTCCTTCTCATGAGTATTACACGGGCATACAAGTGCGTTAGGAGCTTCTCTGAAGGGATCCCTAAACATGGGGTCTACATTGTAACTGTCCTTCTAATGGTCCTCAATGTCTGTCACTCAGCTGCTCCACTGTTAAAGGTCGGCCTTGTACAGGAGATATTCCGGAGTCAAATTAGGGTGCCCAACACTAATCCCTTTATGACGGATTATAAGAATTCCAGCAACATTGATGTGATCCACAAGGTCTTCTTTCCTAACACATCCACCAATTCTGACTGGTACCAAAAGATCCTAGATCTAAAAACCATTACAAGTACCCCCGACATATTCGATGTCCAAGATTTCTCCATATACAGCTGGTCCCCGGTATGTCTCCCCGATCTCTTCACCGCACCTTCATCCACCGGCCCGGCTATCATTTACAAGGTCGTCTACATCTCAATCATTGGTCTCATCCTCCTCCTAATCGGAGTGTCCTACGCCTGTATCTTGTCCTCTCTCGTAAAGCCCGTACCAGGCCAGGAGAGTAGAGTTAAGGAGATAGGCCAGAAAGCGGCCGTAATAGTCGGGGTAAAGTTGGTGACATGGTTATTCGTGGCAGGTATCATGGTCCGTGCTATCGTGTCCAAGGAGATCATCTCTGCAACTTGGTATGAGGTAACGGCCATATCGATTCTCCCTCTTAACAGCTGTCTAAATCCTGTGTTTCACTCTGATTTGTATAAGAAGGGAAAGCGGATGCTTACGAGGAAGGCTGCTGCTGCGGAGGGAGTGGATGTTGATGGGCAAGCTAGTACCCGCTAAATCTGATGAACTGGTTCGTGATATTTTGAAGTTGCTAAAGAATTATGATATTTTACTGGAAATTTAATTCACAATAAATTGTGTTTCCTTTTTCAGGAGTAGAGAGAGGACTACAGATGTGACAGCTGGCAACTGGATATCAGCCAAACGGACAATTATAATTTGTTTGCCAACTCTTATTTGTTTGCTAACTATTTTAAACTTGAAGATTTTGAGCTGTTGGTCAGATCGACTCTAAGATTGAAATGTCTGTTTTTGAAAGCCTAATTTTTAGTTAAAATGCGTTTTGTTTTCTTCTATTTATCTGGTGCTCAAACGACAAACACACTCACGTCTCACTTGGTCGCTTGTAGTGGGAAAACGGTAGGTTTCAAAGTTGAAAAAGTCGTCTCAGATACACCTTAGTATCATCTAAAAATCCCTAGAATTAAAGTGCAGGGACCTTAAAAACCGTGATTTAGGATCCTATTTTTTCCAACTTTGAGGGGATGTAGCAAAAATATGAATTCGAGTTAAGGGCTAAAATTGCATATTTAAATTATGTGATTTGGTTTGCATTTCAAACAATAGATCTGATTTGGTACTGTACCTGTTTGAATATACAGCAAGGACAGTGATTGATTTATATCTTTGTTTCAGGAATTCTCCACCTGATTGGACAGGTACAAATATTGCTGGTTGTCAACGATTTGTAATAGTTCCATACAAGTACATTTTACCTGATTTTAGTTCCAATCAAAAGTGTATGTGTATAGGGCTTCCAAACTAAGGGTTTAAATGAGACTAAATGCCACGTTGGAGCAGAATGGTCTACAGACCTAAGTAAACACTAATATTTCATTTCAAACAGCCATTACATTACATGTACAAAAACATATCCTAAATCAGATACAAATTGCACCCTTAACAATTAGCATCTGATACATCAACAAATTAACAGTGTTATTCCTTATTAAGTACGCTTACCCCTCACCAGTATAATTTATAGAATGCTACGACTAAATCCAATTTATAACAACCCCGATAATTAATTAATCATTAATTAGTTAATAATTACTTGTTGCTTTGTTGTATACTTCTATTTCAACCAGGTTAATGTAATCGTTCATTTTCTGAATCCTTATCAATTTGACGACCTGAAAACAACACATGATGTGATAAATGCAATTCTGTCCGGGAACCGACCGAATCAGGAAATACCGGTCCCTGATTGGCTGATAACCAGTAACCTAAATAACGAGTTCTGATTGGTTATTTACTTGTTTCGGTCGGTTCCTCCTTTGTGAAATAAAATCCGGTGTGGTCTAATATATATAAACAGACAAGTCTTAGCATATCTGAATTTTAGTAGAAAAAGTAGATTATACCTTGTTAATTGAGATGATATAAACCCTCTGTTCATCTGATATCTGATGCGTTTTGACCGCTTCCACGTAAATCTCACATCCTATAGCCCGATCTGGACATCTCTGTTCCATTCGGTTGTAGATCATAACTTTCTCAATCAGATGGGGGCTGTCGAGGCTAACAGAGATCCAGGATAGGGCGGTCTTTATCTTTTTTGTAGAGAACCAGTCAGGGCCAGGAGAGGTACTAAGAAATTATTGTTACGAGTGTCAGAGAAGGATGCGTTAGGAGCTTCTCTGAAGGGATCCCTAAACATGGGGTCTACATTGTTACTGTCCTTCTGATGGTCCTCAATGTCTGCCACTCAGCTGCCCCACTGTTAAAGGTCGGCCTTGTACAAGAGATATTCCGCAGTCAAATTAGGGTGCCCAACACTAATCCCTTTATGACGGATTATAAGAATTCGAGCAACATTGATGTGATCCACAAGGTCTTCTTTCCTAACACCTCCACTAATTCTGACTGGTACCAAAAGATCCAAGACCTCAAGACCATCACGAGTACCCCCGATATATTCGATGTCCAAGATTTTTCCATATATAGTTGGTCCCCGGTATGTCTCCCTGATCTCTTTAACGCTCCTTCTTCAACCGGCCCTGCAATCATATACAAGATCATCTACATCTCCATAATTGGTCTGATCCTCCTCCTAATCGGAGTGTCCTACGCCTGTATCTTGTCCTCTCTCGTAAAGCCCGTACCAGGCCAGGAGAGTAGAGTTAAGGAGATAGGCCAGAAAGCGGCCGTAATAGTCGGGGTAAAGTTGGTGACATGGTTATTCGTGGCAGGTATCATGGTCCGTGCTATCGTGTCCAAGGAGATCATCTCTGCAACTTGGTATGAGGTAACGGCCATATCGATTCTCCCTCTTAACAGCTGTCTCAATCCTGTGTTTCATTCTGATTTGTATAAGAAGGGAAAGAGGATGCTGACTAGGAAGGTTGCTGTTGCGGAGGGAGTGGGTGTTGATGGACAAGCTAGTACCCGCTAAACTTCTAAACTGGTACGTGATATTTTGAAGTTGCTAAAGAATTATGAAATTTTACTGGAAATCTAATTCACAATAAATTGTGTTTCCTTTTTCAGGAGTAGAGAGACTAGAGAGGACTACAGATGTGACAGCTGGCAACTGGATATCAGCCAAACGGACAATTATAATTTGTTTGCCAACTCTTATTTGTTTGCTAACTATTTTAAACTTGAAGATTTTGAGCTGTTGGTCAGATCGACTCTAAGATTGAAATGTCTGTTTTTGAAAGCCTAATTTTTAGTTAAAATGCGTTTTGTTTTCTTCTATTTATCTGGTGCTCAAACGACAAACACACTCACGTCTCACTTGGTCGCTTGTAGTGGGAAAACGGTAGGTTTCAAAGTTGAAAAAGTCGTCTCCGGTCTCAGATACACCTTAGTATCATCTACAAATCCCTAGAATTAAAGTTCAGGGACCTTTAAAACCGTGATTTAGGATCCTATTTTTTCCAACTTTGAGGGGATGTAGAAAAAATATGAATTCGAGTTAATGGCTAAAATTGCATATTTAAATTATGTGATTTGGTTTGCATTTCAAACAATAGATCTGATTTGGTACTATACCTGTTTGAATATACAGCAAGGAGAGTGATTGATTTATATCTTTGTTTCAGGAATTCTCCACCTGATTGGACAGAATGTTTATAACGACCAACAGTTGCTAAACATTATCAAGGTATGTTCATGTTTTTACCTGATTTTAGTTCCAATCAAAAGTGTATGTGTATAGGGCTTCCAAACTAAGGGTTTAAATGTGACTAAATGTTACGCTGGAGCAGAATGGTCTACAGTCCTAAATAAACAATATTTCATTTTAAACAGTCATTACTCAGCCATTATATATGTGCAATAACATATCCTAAATCAGAAACAAATTGCACCCTTAACAATTAGCATCTGATACACCAACAAATTAACAGTGTTATTCCTTATTAAGTACGCATACTCCTCACTAGTATAATTTATAGGATCTAAATCCAATCTACCCCGATAATTAATTAATGATTAATAAGTTAATAATTACTTGTTGCTTTGTTGTATACTTCGATTTCAACCAGTTTAATGTAATCTTCCATTTTCTGAATCTTTATCACTTGGACGACCTGAAAATACCACATGATGTGATGAATGCAATTCTGTCCAGGAACCGACCGAGTCAGGAAATACTGGTCCCTGATTGGCTGATAACCAGTCACGTGACCTTAATAACGAGTTCTGATTGGTTGTTTACTTGCTTCGGTCGGTTCCTGATTTGCGAAATAAAATCCGATGTGATCTAAACAAACATATCTAAACAAATCTGAATTTTAGTAGTAAAAATAGGTTACCTTGTTAATTGAGATGCTATAAACTGTCTGTTCATCAGAAATGCTATGCGTTTTGACCCCTTCCACGTAAATCTCACATCCTATAATCCGATCTGGACATCTCGGTTCCATTCTGTTGAAGATCATAATTTTATCAATCAGATATGGGCTTGTTGAGGTTAACAGAGATCCAGGATAGACGCCAGAAATAGAAAAAACATCTCTTGGTCAGTCCCGGTCCTCTCCATGAAAGAAATTATTGTTACGAGTGTCAGAGAAGGAAGGAAATTAATTTGTCTATGAAGACAGTGCTTCATGAGACATGGAGTCTAATTAAAATCATAATTAAAAGCATTATTTTATTATTTTATAAAGCTAGACTCACGTATTTCCATCGTGTAGATTAGATATGGGTTTTGCTTCTGCGTCAAAAGTTGAACTGCAATTAAACGTTGCATTTTCCAAAGCTAGATTTACCGATTTTCTGAGTGCATCAGCAGTAAATACTGAAAAAGTTGTGTACAGAAATATCCGTATTTAATTCAAAGAATGCGGGATATTATTGAATTTACCTGATGCAATGAAAACGATAGCTATAATAATCTTTCTTGCCATAAATTATTCGTTAAACTCTAGTCTTCCAAGCTACAACAAGTAGTGCTAAGGGAGCAGTTTGAGATTCCCAAGCATCAGCTCCCCGGATGGCCGGGAGACAAGTGAGTGCTGAACCGCGCCACTTTCTAT
>AVPN01000992.1:16623-30336 GCA_000695325.1 Pleurobrachia bachei
TACTACCAATTAGATTTGGGGGAAATCCGAGTCATTACAATTTGTAATGACTCGGAGTTCGGACTGCCCCTAAACCCCAAAATCAGGAACCGACCGAATAATGAGTTACTGGTCTCTGATTGGTCGATAATCAGTCACGTGACTTAAATTGGTTGTTTACTTGTTTCGGTCGGTTCCTGCCCAAAGCTAATTTTATAATACCTTTCAGTGGGTATGGGAGTGTCTCTCGGCACATACATACATCTGTACCAAGTCATACCTAGTAGACCCAGCAATGTTGGCAAGAAAACGGAAAGCGGAACCAGGGCTACCACCTAATAAGAGGTAAATAGAATCAGGAACTTAATTCGCAAAATAATGAGTTATGTTTTTGTATTATAAAATAATTCAATTTGACATTACTAAAAACTATTCATTCAAAATTGTTCATTATATATTCATGTCTCTTGATTAGCAGCACGTCTCTATTTTCAGGGCAGCGGAGCTTATGAATGGTTCGATAATCGCCAACAAATCCATTGATAACATTGATCTCTCTTCCTCACCAGTACGTAGTAATTAAGTTATTAATTAATTGGTTAATTGGATGGTAATTGTTAGAGGGGAACAACAGTGTGAACATTTTATCCCCCACCCCCTCCCCCAATCAATGGGTGTCAATATTTGCCATCATATTGACCCCATTTTGTTTACTGGAAAATTATCCAAGCCCAAATAGAGTTTTAACCCAAACAACTTACTGCTGGAACTGGTAGAATCTACCCCGTACAATTCTATCTCTAAAAGATTAATGTACTCATTCATCTTTTGGATGGTGAACGTCTTTCCTACCTGCAAAAGGAGAGTTGTTTAATATAGTAATGCAACACTGAAATGTGGGGTACTTGGGGGGGGGTGCAACCCCAAAAAAAATCAAACTCTTTCCAAAACTCAGGGTATGGTTGATTTTCTTTTGATTTTTTTTTTTGAAATTTCTTTGATTTTTTTATGAATTTTTATGAATTTTTTGATCTTTTGTAATCTTTTTTGATTTTTTTTATTCAAAAATTCAAAAAAATCAAAAATAATCAAAAATAATCAAAAAAAAATCAAAGAAAATTAAAAAAATCAAAATAAAAAAATCAAACTTTTTCCGAAACTCAGGGTATGGTTGATTTTTTTGGGGTTGCACCCCCCCCCCTACTTTAGAGACTAAGACCGCATTTCCTACCTCCATGAGTGGTATATCGTACTCCACTTGGACATCTAGAATCTTGTACACCGGCAATGAATCAACTAAAATCTCACAACCAACAGCCCTAAAATTAAAATGGCCCTCCCGATTTATTATGACCGTCTTCTCTAGATAGTAATCCTTGTCCAGGGTTATGATAAACCAGGATAGGTCTCCTGGTTTGTGTGTTGAACACCACTTGCTACCTGTTCTGGGGGGGGGGGTCTGTTGGAAATTTTCACTGAAAATTAATTAACAAGATCGATTCGTTAACTAGACCTACTTGATTCCATCATAAAGATTGGTTAGAGGGTTGTTGGTTGTATCCCACAATGAGCTAGAAGAGAATACAGCATGTTTTGTCCGAGCTAGATTAATGGATGAAAATATTGCTGGCTTATCCGGGTCATCCATAACTGTCTCGATAGGATCTTTCCCATTTTCGTCAACTCCAGAATCTGGCAGAAAGCTACAATCTGAAATAATGAAATAAATAAAATGAATGTTCTAACAGACTATAAATAACATTCCAAGCAAAACCCAAATGATGAAGAACTCGATCATACCTGTCTGACAGAAAATAAGGAGGAAGAGTATGGCATGAATCATTTTCCAAGTTGTTCTTTGATGTCGTATCCGCTAAAAACAAAGTCAGGGAATTCAGAAATGAAAAACATCACTAAAGCTTTCTTGGTTCTGAATTCAGTATTGTATCTGGTAAAAAACTAGCTGAGCTTAGAGAGAGATAAAGCAATAGATGGAGCAAATAAAAATTTTACTGTAGGATTTAGAGAGCTAAAATCTAAAATTATATCACTACAACTTAGCTTTGTGGAGCAGAGAACTTGTTAGTCTTGATAGGGAGAGAACTGGGAGTCATGTGAGGACCGATTAGCTCTCATTGAGCCCCCGTGCCTTTTTTTCTTTCTGTGCTAAATGTGTAGTAAGCTGTGCCTCTCAGCTAGAAATTTATTCTCTCTCTCTCTCTGGATTCCCTTCTCTCCCAGACAATGACTGATGATTAAACATCCAAAGATGACCCCCCCCACACCAGAAACAATAGGTGTCAATATTTGCCATCATATTGACCCCATTTTGTTTACTGGAAAATTATCCAAGCCCAAATAGAGTTTTAACCCAAACAACTTACTGCTGGAACTGGTAGAATCTACCCCGTACAATTCTATCTCTAAAAGATTAATGTACTCATTCATCTTTTGGATGGTGAACGTCTTTCCTACCTGCAAAAGGAGAGTTGTTTAATATAGTAATGCAACACTGAAATGTGGGGTACTTGGGGGGGGGTGCAACCCCAAAAAAAATCAAACTCTTTCCAAAACTCAGGGTATGGTTGATTTTAACTAGACCTACTTGATTCCATCATAAAGATTGGTTAGAGGGTTGTTGGTTGTATCCCACAATGAGCTAGAAGAGAATACAGCATGTTTTGTCCGAGCTAGATTAATGGATGAAAATAATGCTGGCTTATCCGGGTCATCCATAACTGTCGCGATAGGATCTTTCCCATTTTCGTCAACTCCAGAATCTGGCAGAAAGCTACAATCTGAAATAATGAAATAAATAAAATGAATGTTCTAACAGACTATAAATAACATTCCAAGCAAAACCCAAATGATGAAGAACTCGATCATACCTGTCTGACAGAAAATAAGGAGGAAGAGTATGGCATGAATCATTTTCCAAGTTGTTCTTTGATGTCGTATCCGCTAAAAACAAAGTCAGGGAATTCAGAAATGAAAAACATCACTAAAGCTTTCTTGGTTCTGAATTCAGTATTGTATCTGGTAAAAAACTAGCTGAGCTTAGAGAGAGATAAAGCAATAGATGGAGCAAATAAAAATTTTACTGTAGGATTTAGAGAGCTAAAATCTAAAATTATATCACTACAACTTAGCTTTGTGGAGCAGAGAACTTGTTAGTCTTGATAGGGAGAGAACTGGGAGTCATGTGAGGACCGATTAGCTCTCCTTGAGCCCCCGTGCCTTTTTTTCTTTCTGTGCTAAATGTGTAGTAAGCTGTGCCTCTCAGCTAGAAATTTATTCTCTCTCTCTCTCTGGATTCCCTTCTCTCCCAGACAATGACTGATGATTAAACATCCAAAGATGACCCCCCCCACACCAGAAACAATAGGTGTCAATATTTGCCATCATATTGACCCCATTTTGATTACTGGAAAACTACCCAACCCCAAATGGAATTTACCCAAACATACAAACCTGCCCTCAATGATTCTCTCAACTTACTGCTGTTTTTGGTAGAATCGGTCCCGTACAATTCTATCTCCAGTAGATTGATGTACTCATTCATCTTTTGAATGGTAAACGTCTTTCCTATCTGTGAAAGGAGAGGTGTTCAATAGATGTAGTAATGCAACACTGGGGGGTCCAGTCCTACAAAAAGCTAATGGTACCCTGATTTTGGTCGATTGCTTAGTTTTTAGGGGCCCCAACACTGTAATGTGGAGACCAAGGACCAAGGTCCAAGAGCGGTTTTCGTACCTTGTCAATTGGTATATCGTACTCTGCTTGAATGTCTGAAATCGTATGCACCGACAAGGAATCAACTAGAATCTCACAACCAACAGCCCTAAAATTAAAATGGCCCTCCCGATTTATTATGACCGTCTTCTCTAGATAGTAATCCTTGTCAAGGGTAATGATAAACCATGATAGGCCTCCTGGTTTGTGTGTTGAACACCACTTGCTACCTGTTCTGGGGGGGTCTGTTGGAAATTTTCACTGAAAAATGCAACACACTATTCATTAACAAGATCGATTCATTAACTGGACCTACCTGATTCCATCATATAAATTGGTTAGAGGGTGGTTGGTTGCATCCCACAATGAGCTAGAAGAGAATACAGCATGTTTTGTCCTAGCTAGATTAATGGATGAAATTATTGCTGGCTTATCCATGTCATCCATAACTGGCGCAATGGGATCCTTCCCAGTTTCGTCAACTCCAGAATCTGGCAGAAAGCTACAATCTGAAATAATGAAAAAATGAAATGAATAAAATACTTTCTTATAGACTATAACATTCCAAGCAAAACCCAAATGATGAAGAACTTGATCATACCTGTCTGACAGAAAATAAGGAGGAAGAGTATGGCATGAATCATTTTCCAAGTTGTTCTTTGATGTCGTATCCGCTAAAAACAAAGTCAGGGGATTCAGAAATGAAAAAAATCACTAAAGTTTTCTTGATTCTGAATTCAGTATAATCTGGTAAAAAACTAGCTGAGCTTAGAGAGAGATAAAGCAATAGATGGAGCAAATAAAAATTCTACTGTAGGATTTAGAATTAGAGAGCTAAAATCTAAAATTATATCACTATAAACTTAGCTTTGTGGAGCAGAGAACTTGTTAGTCTTGATAGGGAGAGAACTGGGAGTCACGAGAGGACCGATTAGCTCTCCTTGAGCCCCCGTGCCTTTTTCCCTTTCTGTGCTCAATGGGTAGTAAGCTGTGCCTCTCAGCTAGAAAATTCTTCTCTCTCTAGCTTCCTTCTCTCCCAAACCAATGACTGATGATTAAACATCCAAAGATGACTCCCCCCAATCAGTAATCAGTGGGTGTCAATATTTGCCATCATATTGACCCCATTTTGTTTACTGGAAAATTACCCAAGTACAAATGGAATTTACCAAAACATACAAACCTGCCCTCGATGATTTCCCATAAACCAACTTACTTTTATTAATGATAGAACTAGATTCCATCCCGTACAATTCTATCTCCAGTAGATTGATGTATTCATTCATCTTTTGAATAGTGAACGTCTTTCCTATCTGTGAAAGGAGAGGTGTTTATTACAGCCGGTTAGTTGGTTGGTTGGTGATACTAAGCCGACGTTCTACGAAATATAACACTGAAAAGATGCCAATAGCGCATTTTCTACCTTCGTAATTGATATATCGTACTCTGCTTGAATATCTGGAATCGTGTACACTGCCACTGAATCAACTAGAACCTCACAACCAACAGTCCTATAACCATAACTGTCATCCCTATTTGTTATGACCGTCTTCTCTAGATAGTAGTCCTTATCAAGGGTAATGATAAACCAAGATAGCACTCCGCTTATACCGTGAGTTGAGCACCACTTATCACCCGTCCTGGGGAGGAGTTTTAAGTTTTAAAACATTTCGCTCCTCATTCAGGAGGAGTCCTCAAAAATAACTCTACAGCTGAGACGAGATGAGTCTCAGATACAAAAAAGTTAGCAAGAACAATTCATTAACTAGACCTACTTGATTCCATCATAAAGATGAGTTAATGGCTTGGTATTTGTATTCCACAATAAGCTAGAAGAAAATACGGCATGTTCTGTCCGAGCTAAATTAGTGAATGAAGAATCTGTAGTGAAAGAATTTATTGCTTTAACTGTTAGCTCAGGGTCAGATGCAGGATCATCCACAGACTCAGGGTCAGATACAGGGTCATCCACAGACTCAGGGTCAGATACAGGATCATCCACAGACTCAGGGTAAGATACATGATCATCCACAGACTCAGGGTCAGATACAGGATCATCCACAGACTCAGGGTCAGATACAGGATCATCCACAGACTCAGGGTCAGATACAGGATCATCCAGAGACTCAGAGTCAGATACAGGATCATCCACAGACTCAGGGTCAGATACAGGATCATCCACAGACTCAGAGTCAGGTACAGGATCATCCACAGACTCAGGGTCAGATACAGGATCATCCACAGACTCAGAGTCAGTTGCAGGATCATCCACAGACTCAGGGTCAACCACAGGATCATCCGAAGACTCAGGGTCAGTTGCAAGATCATTCACAGACTCAGGGTCAGATACATGATCATCCACAGACTCAGGGTCAGATGCAGGATCATCCAAAGACTCAGGGTCAGATACAGGATCATCCATAGACTCAGCGTCAGATACAGGATCATCCACAGACTCAGCGTCAGATGCAGGATCATCCACAGATTCAGGGTCAGATACAGGATCATCCACAGACTCATGGTCAGATGCAGGATCATCCACAGACTCAGTGTCAGATACAGGATCATCCACAGACTCAGGGTCAGATGCAGCGTCATCCACAGACTCAGGGTCAGATACAGAATCATCAACAGACTCAGGGTCGGATACAGGATCATCCACAGACTCAGATGCAGGATCATCCACAGACTCAGGGTCAGATACTGGATCATCCACAGACTCAGGGTCAGATACAGGATCATCTACAGACTCAGGGTCAGATACAGGATCATCCACAGACTCAGGGTCAGATACAGGATCATCCACAGACTCAGGGCCAGATATAGAATCATCCACAGACTCAGGGTCAGATACAGGATCATCCACAGACTCAGGGTCAGATACAGGATCATCCACAGACTCAGGGTCAGATGCAGGATCATCCACTGACTCAGGGTCAGATGCAGGATAATCCACAGACTCATGGTCAGATACAGGATCATCCACAGATTCAGGGTTAGATGCAAATATCGATAGTGTTGGGTTGCTGTGGTTCCTCCTGAAACCCCTTCAGGGATGCCCAGCCTACTCCTGGTCAGATCCTGTCCTCATTGCGCCGGGTGTGGTGATCAATGTAGTTGTGGTAGGACTAAGTTCAAAACACAGGGTTTGTTGGAAACGTTTTCGCTAGATTACATAAACATCCAGCATCATCAGCTAAAGAGAAAGATGTTAAACATACGATTAAAAACATTATCACTCTCCATGGCTAAAATAAAACAAAACTACTCAAAAATGGTCCAACTAACTAAAATTTTGTAAATTTTTCAACTTGCTGTCACTCAAACCGGGGACGAGCGCGCGTTTTGCGCGCCAGAGAACGCAGCTGGGTCACAGCGCCCTCCGCCCAGCACTGCAAAACAGTACATGAGTTGAAAAATGTACAAAATTGTATAAAAATTAAAAATCCAAAACTCATCTTACAACAACCATTCTATTTAGGCCAAAAACTTTAGTATTAAGTTGCTCAATGTACCTTCCCTCGAATCTATCCAGTTCTACCGCTGGCACCTGTTTAATTATCCCTACATTGAACAGTCCTAGGTCGAAATTGTTTTTGTGCCTGAGAAAGCAGTGGAGACTCAGTGCACTTTTCTCAAAGCTGAGATTAGTGTCTATTTTAAATTTGTTACGGTGTCCGTTAAATCTGATGTGGAGAGGTGTCGTGGTTTGCCCAATGTAGGTAGTTTCTCGCCCACCATTTTCCAAACAGATCCTACACTGTGCTATGTATATAACATTGGCTGTTTTGCAGTTCAACGTCATATCCAAGTCAACCGATTCTCCGTTGGTCTGGAACCTAGTGCTGCTCCCCATCAGTTCGCAGGTTTTGCACCCTCTCGATCCACATTTCTGGCTGTCCATCGGTACCCTCTCTTCATGTCCTTCACTCAGTTTCCTATTCCGTACGACCGTGTTGCCTATAGAGGGGTGTTTTCTAAGTGCAAACACAGTCTGGACGTCTCCAGCAGCTGACTTTATGTCCTCATCCATGGCTCTAACGAATGATTTCAAATTGTCAATCCCTTTGAAGTATGAGGTCACAAACATTAGTTTTTTGGTGGTTGGGGTGCCGGTCTCGCTCGGTGTTGGGTTCTCTTGGGCAAGAACTCGTTCCAAGGCTCTAGGTTGCAGAGAATTGAGTGCCTCATTATGGGATTCAGTTTGGAGACCAGCAATATGGAAAGAGAGTTAATTACCTGGATGTCTCCCTATACCTAGATCGCACGGGGCTACAATACGAACTCTACCGCAAGCCCACCGATGCTAGACTATACCTGAAGACAGACTCCTACCACCACGAGAATGTTTTCAAATCAGTGGCAGTGAGTCAGCTGATCCGGATCATGAAGAGAAACTCACTGCCAGAAACAAGAGACAGGGATGTTGAGGACCTAAAACGAGATCTTGAAAAAAGCGGGCACAAGATGGAGGCACTCAATTCTCTGCAACCTAGAGCCTTGGAACGAGTTCTTGCCCAAGAGAACCCAACACCGAGCGAGACCGGCACCCCAACCACCAAAAAACTAATGTTTGTGACCTCATACTTCAAAGGGATTGACAATTTGAAATCATTCGTTAGAGCCATGGATGAGGACATAAAGTCAGCTGCTGGAGACGTCCAGACTGTGTTTGCACTTAGAAAACACCCCTCTATAGGCAACACGGTCGTACGGAATAGGAAACTGAGTGTCCACAGACTCAGGGTCAGATACAGGATCATCCACAGACTCAGTGTCAGATAAAGGATCATCCACAGACTCAGGGTCAGATACAGGATCATCAATAGACTCAGAGTTAGATACAGGATCATCCACAGACTCAGGGTCAGATACAGGATCATCCACAGACTCAGGGTCAGATACAGGATCATCTACAGACTCAGGGTCAGATACAGGATCATCCACAGACTCAGGGTCAGATACAGGATCATCCACTGACTCAGGGTCAAATACAGGATCATCCACAGACTCAGGGTCAGATACAAGATCATCCACAGACTCAGGGTCAGATAGAGGATCATCCACAGAGTCGAGGTCAGATACAGGATCATCGACAGACTCAGGGTCAGATGCTGGATCATCCACAGACTCAGGGTCAGATACAGGATCATCCACAGACTCAGGGTCAGATACAGGATCATCCACAGACTCAGGGTCAGATACAGGATCATCCACAGACTCAGGGTCAGATACAGGATCATCCACAGACTCAGGGTCAGATACAGGATCATCCACAGACTCAGGGTCAGATACAGGATCATCCACAGACTCAGGGTCAGATACAGGATCATCCACAGACTCAGGGTCAGATACAGGATCATCCACAGACTCAGGGTCAGATACAGGATCATCCACAGACTCAGGGTCAGATACAGGATCATCCACAGACTCAGGGTCAGATACAGGATCATCCACAGACTCAGGGTCAGATACAGGATCATCCACAGACTCAGGGTCAGATACAGGATCATCCACAGACTCAGGGTCAGATACAGGATCATCCACAGACTCAGGGTCAGATACAGGATCATCCACAGACTCAGGGTCAGATACAGGATCATCCACAGACTCAGGGTCAGATACAGGATCATCCACAGACTCAGGGTCAGATACAGGATCATCCACAGACTCAGGGTCAGATACAGGATCATCCACAGACTCAGGGTCAGATACAGGATCATCCACAGACTCAGGGTCAGATACAGGATCATCCACAGACTCAGGGTCAGATACAGGATCATCCACAGACTCAGGGTCAGATACAGGATCATCCACAGACTCAGGGTCAGATACAGGATCATCCACAGACTCAGGGTCAGATACAGGATCATCCACAGACTCAGGGTCAGATACAGGATCATCCACAGACTGAGGACCGATTAGCTCTCCTTGAGCCCCCGTGCCTTTTTTTCTTTCTGTGCTAAATGTGTAGTAAGCTGTGCCTCTCAGCTAGAAATTTATTCTCTCTCTCTCTCTGGATTCCCTTCTCTCCCAGACAATGACTGATGATTAAACATCCAAAGATGACCCCCCCCACACCAGAAACAATAGGTGTCAATATTTGCCATCATATTGACCCCATTTTGATTACTGGAAAACTACCCAACCCCAAATGGAATTTACCCAAACATACAAACCTGCCCTCAATGATTCTCTCAACTTACTGCTGTTTTTGGTAGAATCGGTCCCGTACAATTCTATCTCCAGTAGATTGATGTACTCATTCATCTTTTGAATGGTAAACGTCTTTCCTATCTGTGAAAGGAGAGGTGTTCAATAGATGTAGTAATGCAACACTGGGGGGTCCAGTCCTACAAAAAGCTAATGGTACCCTGATTTTGGTCGATTGCTTAGTTTTTAGGGGCCCCAACACTGTAATGTGGAGACCAAGGACCAAGGTCCAAGAGCGGTTTTCGTACCTTGTCAATTGGTATATCGTACTCTGCTTGAATGTCTGAAATCGTATGCACCGACAAGGAATCAACTAGAATCTCACAACCAACAGCCCTAAAATTAAAATGGCCCTCCCGATTTATTATGACCGTCTTCTCTAGATAGTAATCCTTGTCAAGGGTAATGATAAACCATGATAGGCCTCCTGGTTTGTGTGTTGAACACCACTTGCTACCTGTTCTGGGGGGGTCTGTTGGAAATTTTCACTGAAAAATGCAACACACTATTCATTAACAAGATCGATTCATTAACTGGACCTACCTGATTCCATCATATAAATTGGTTAGAGGGTGGTTGGTTGCATCCCACAATGAGCTAGAAGAGAATACAGCATGTTTTGTCCTAGCTAGATTAATGGATGAAATTATTGCTGGCTTATCCATGTCATCCATAACTGGCGCAATGGGATCCTTCCCAGTTTCGTCAACTCCAGAATCTGGCAGAAAGCTACAATCTGAAATAATGAAAAAATGAAATGAATAAAATACTTTCTTATAGACTATAACATTCCAAGCAAAACCCAAATGATGAAGAACTTGATCATACCTGTCTGACAGAAAATAAGGAGGAAGAGTATGGCATGAATCATTTTCCAAGTTGTTCTTTGATGTCGTATCCGCTAAAAACAAAGTCAGGGGATTCAGAAATGAAAAAAATCACTAAAGTTTTCTTGATTCTGAATTCAGTATAATCTGGTAAAAAACTAGCTGAGCTTAGAGAGAGATAAAGCAATAGATGGAGCAAATAAAAATTCTACTGTAGGATTTAGAATTAGAGAGCTAAAATCTAAAATTATATCACTATAAACTTAGCTTTGTGGAGCAGAGAACTTGTTAGTCTTGATAGGGAGAGAACTGGGAGTCACGAGAGGACCGATTAGCTCTCCTTGAGCCCCCGTGCCTTTTTCCCTTTCTGTGCTCAATGGGTAGTAAGCTGTGCCTCTCAGCTAGAAAATTCTTCTCTCTCTAGCTTCCTTCTCTCCCAAACCAATGACTGATGATTAAACATCCAAAGATGACTCCCCCCAATCAGTAATCAGTGGGTGTCAATATTTGCCATCATATTGACCCCATTTTGTTTACTGGAAAATTACCCAAGTACAAATGGAATTTACCAAAACATACAAACCTGCCCTCGATGATTTCCCATAAACCAACTTACTTTTATTAATGATAGAACTAGATTCCATCCCGTACAATTCTATCTCCAGTAGATTGATGTATTCATTCATCTTTTGAATAGTGAACGTCTTTCCTATCTGTGAAAGGAGAGGTGTTTATTACAGCCGGTTAGTTGGTTGGTTGGTGATACTAAGCCGACGTTCTACGAAATATAACACTGAAAAGATGCCAATAGCGCATTTTCTACCTTCGTAATTGATATATCGTACTCTGCTTGAATATCTGGAATCGTGTACACTGCCACTGAATCAACTAGAACCTCACAACCAACAGTCCTATAACCATAACTGTCATCCCTATTTGTTATGACCGTCTTCTCTAGATAGTAGTCCTTATCAAGGGTAATGATAAACCAAGATAGCACTCCGCTTATACCGTGAGTTGAGCACCACTTATCACCCGTCCTGGGGAGGAGTTTTAAGTTTTAAAACATTTCGCTCCTCATTCAGGAGGAGTCCTCAAAAATAACTCTACAGCTGAGACGAGATGAGTCTCAGATACAAAAAAGTTAGCAAGAACAATTCATTAACTAGACCTACTTGATTCCATCATAAAGATGAGTTAATGGCTTGGTATTTGTATTCCACAATAAGCTAGAAGAAAATACGGCATGTTCTGTCCGAGCTAAATTAGTGAATGAAGAATCTGTAGTGAAAGAATTTATTGCTTTAACTGTTAGCTCAGGGTCAGATGCAGGATCATCCACAGACTCAGGGTCAGATACAGGGTCATCCACAGACTCAGGGTCAGATACAGGATCATCCACAGACTCAGGGTAAGATACATGATCATCCACAGACTCAGGGTCAGATACAGGATCATCCACAGACTCAGGGTCAGATACAGGATCATCCACAGACTCAGGGTCAGATACAGGATCATCCAGAGACTCAGAGTCAGATACAGGATCATCCACAGACTCAGGGTCAGATACAGGATCATCCACAGACTCAGAGTCAGGTACAGGATCATCCACAGACTCAGGGTCAGATACAGGATCATCCACAGACTCAGAGTCAGTTGCAGGATCATCCACAGACTCAGGGTCAACCACAGGATCATCCGAAGACTCAGGGTCAGTTGCAAGATCATTCACAGACTCAGGGTCAGATACATGATCATCCACAGACTCAGGGTCAGATGCAGGATCATCCAAAGACTCAGGGTCAGATACAGGATCATCCATAGACTCAGCGTCAGATACAGGATCATCCACAGACTCAGCGTCAGATGCAGGATCATCCACAGATTCAGGGTCAGATACAGGATCATCCACAGACTCATGGTCAGATGCAGGATCATCCACAGACTCAGTGTCAGATACAGGATCATCCACAGACTCAGGGTCAGATGCAGCGTCATCCACAGACTCAGGGTCAGATACAGAATCATCAACAGACTCAGGGTCGGATACAGGATCATCCACAGACTCAGATGCAGGATCATCCACAGACTCAGGGTCAGATACTGGATCATCCACAGACTCAGGGTCAGATACAGGATCATCTACAGACTCAGGGTCAGATACAGGATCATCCACAGACTCAGGGTCAGATACAGGATCATCCACAGACTCAGGGCCAGATATAGAATCATCCACAGACTCAGGGTCAGATACAGGATCATCCACAGACTCAGGGTCAGATACAGGATCATCCACAGACTCAGGGTCAGATGCAGGATCATCCACTGACTCAGGGTCAGATGCAGGATAATCCACAGACTCATGGTCAGATACAGGATCATCCACAGATTCAGGGTTAGATGCAAATATCGATAGTGTTGGGTTGCTGTGGTTCCTCCTGAAACCCCTTCAGGGATGCCCAGCCTACTCCTGGTCAGATCCTGTCCTCATTGCGCCGGGTGTGGTGATCAATGTAGTTGTGGTAGGACTAAGTTCAAAACACAGGGTTTGTTGGAAACGTTTTCGCTAGATTACATAAACATCCAGCATCATCAGCTAAAGAGAAAGATGTTAAACATACGATTAAAAACATTATCACTCTCCATGGCTAAAATAAAACAAAACTACTCAAAAATGGTCCAACTAACTAAAATTTTGTAAATTTTTCAACTTGCTGTCACTCAAACCGGGGACGAGCGCGCGTTTTGCGCGCCAGAGAACGCAGCTGGGTCACAGCGCCCTCCGCCCAGCACTGCAAAACAGTACATGAGTTGAAAAATGTACAAAATTGTATAAAAATTAAAAATCCAAAACTCATCTTACAACAACCATTCTATTTAGGCCAAAAACTTTAGTATTAAGTTGCTCAATGTACCTTCCCTCGAATCTATCCAGTTCTACCGCTGGCACCTGTTTAATTAT
>AVPN01000994.1:16581-30932 GCA_000695325.1 Pleurobrachia bachei
GATTTATGTTTTTGGCCACAGGCTGAAAATACAGGTACCACACCCGTCCGGAAATGACCATATTCCACCTCAAACCGTATGTTACCGAACTTATTGGTGATATAGGGGACCATTATAGACACATTGGTGAAGAAATTGGCTAGTTGCGTTCGATAAACCGACTGAAAATACCTAAAACGCGATTTTTGTTAATTTTGTTAACTTTGTTAATTTTGTTAATGTTTCACCAAGAGTCATTTGTTAATTAACAAAACATTAACAAAATTAACATGACCACCCCCCCTGTTATTGGAGGGATTTTATGTTCTAGGTCTAACCAGAACATCCTTAAAAAGTGTCATAAAGTTAAGACATTTTTCAAATCAACCAAATGTCTTTGAGCTCAATTTACACCCTGGAGACGGCTTCTGATTGAAAAATGGAGACCACACTTATGATAATCGTCTAAACTTTCAGAAACTATATCGCGAATTTGTGTAACTCTATTTCCAATGGTCTTAGATCGCGTCTGAAGTGTTAAGACTATATGAAAATAGATATGACGAAAGTGCGTTTTTCGCCATAACGACCTCAAATCTTGTCCTATCGATCTCAAACTTGGTCAGCCTCTTTATCTAGACAAGCCTAATAATAATACTTCCCTATCACGACTTTATAACGTCGTGACGTCACGCTATGACGTCATAATGACGTCAAAATTAAAATTTTCGTGTTTTAGCGATTCCTGACGGTTTTTACACATTTTGCTACTTCCAGACGCGTATTTCACATCAGAAAATACCAAAAATATGCCCAATTATGCCAAAAACTAACAGAAATTAGTTGGCTGGAAAGGTGACCACTTTGTTGGAAAACTGACACCTTTGCCCGGCCCAGGTTACGGATATCGATGGGGTAAATCAGGGAGTTTGATCAGAGAGAGAGGGAGAGATAAAGAAAGAGAGAGAGAGAGATAGATATAGAGAGAGAGAGAGAGAGAGAGAGAGAGAGAGAGAGAGAGAAGAGAGAGAGGGGGAGAGAGAGAGAGAGAGACAGAGACACAGATAGGGAGAAAAAGAGAGATAGATATAGATATAGAGTAATAAGAGAAGGAAAGATAGTGTAGTGATGACAAAACCCGGACAGGACAAAGGTGTCAGTTTGACAACAAAAGTGGTCACCTTTCCAGCCAACTAATTTCTGTTAGTTTTTGGCATAATAATACAAAGATCATATCATAGAGGAATTTTATAAACCCCGTGTTAATGACCAAGCGGCCATAGCGGAGCAATGCATTGTTTTCTTCAGACTCTCCCTCGCAGAGATCTGTAGCTAAATGGTAGGCAACAGTCATGCGTGAACCTCAGGTTTAGGCAACGGCTATTTCCCCTGAGACCTGAGATCTCAGCAAAAATAGCCTTCACTGAATCCCGAGAACCTTGAGACCTGGTCAGGGGTAAGTAGCCGTGATCTGAACCTGATCATCTTCGAAACCAATGATTCAGTCACGACTGAACTTGGAAAACAATACATACCTTGACTGGAAGACGAGGGCTGCTGAGATGGAGCGCTGACTGTTGGTCGGGAACATCGGCACTCTACACACACTGAAATAGAGAGTTTCATGAGTCATAGTTGTAGCCAAGAAGGAATCTGTCTCAATTCGTAGTCACACTTTGTCTTTAATCAACAATTTTTTATTTAATCAACAACTAATTGTCTCTAATCAACAACTAATCGCTACATGACTCACTTGATCCTCCGTCGGTGTTGATTCGTCCACAGGAGGTACAAATCCACTGGCTGGTTGAGGAGGGCGCTGGCCGGGCAGTTCTACATGTAACACACACCTAGAAAGAGTTAGACCATTATTATTAATACAGGGTGTTCATTTTGGATCTTTACCAACATTGGGCGTCACCCAGGCAAAACGAATGAGATCGACCATTACCAGGCACTGTCGAAAATGAGTATAGATATCCATGCTGTGGGTTGAAAGGGCGATTACTTGCTTTCATTCTTAATAGTACATTGTTCCCTGCCTTGCCCCCTAGCAGCTGCCTTTCTTATATTATATGTCGACTATATTGTACTGATTACAGAAGCTGAATTTCATTTGAAGATCTTTAATCAAGTGGCAATTTCTTATTTCTTTCCGACATATTCATTATATATCCCTTGACTAATCAAGCTCGCATTTTCTTCGTTCGATTTCAGAATTTCATTGAGGTATTCTCGAAGCCATCAGAACGGCTCAATATCGAGAGAGGGGAGGGAGAGAGAGAGATAGATAGAAAGGTAGAGATCTGTCTAGAATACATATATTGGATGCAGTATAAGCTCCATCATATCAGTAGCAAAAAGCGACGTAGTATATAGTGATGTGTGATGAAGTTTTGTGCAATAAGCCTATCTGACAGGTTGATATTGGAGAAAACCGAGCAATATTGCTCGAGATACAATAGCACGAGATACAATCTATGAGAGATACAATCCATGAGATATTGCACGAGATACAATCTCCATATAATGCAATATTACTAGATCTACAGTCTCACCTTATTATTTGTGCTGTTCACAGTTGTACAGCTAAGACACGCCCACTGAGATCCCCCTGATCGCTGCTGCTGGGTCGACCTGAACAGAACACACAGTTAATAAAACAATAAATAAAATAATATCCAACTATCTGTAAAACTTCTCAAATAGCTGTATGGCGGTGCCATACCCCATACGACAGTGCTCTCTGATGGGGTCGGCGGCGCTAGACAGTCAAATATAGTTCAATTAAATGTACAATGTACATACTTGGAGGAAGACTGCTGGCGGGTTGACGTGGTAGTCCTTGTGGCAGTTGGTTGATCATACGGCTCGTACATGTAGAAGAAACAGCTGCTACAGCAGTCTGTCCCCGGTGGGTTGAGCATTCTACACCTTGGGCAGTACCAGCTCCCACTGCAATATGGTGGTGGTACAATCAGATCTTTCAAAATGTGTCAAGAAGTATTTAAAGCCCGGCTAGAATTTGGTGATCATGCTATTTTTAGAGAAAAACGTTTATAGATCTCGCCGGGTGGTCGAGAAACTGACATGGAGAAAATAGACCACCGGGAAAGAACAATGTATTGCTAAATTTAACAATAATTTTCTTACCCTGAAGTGAATACGATACTTGGCATGACACGTCGTGGTACAATGGCCGGTGGCATGGGTGGGGGTGGTGGGTAGGCAGGGCCCCAGTAGGGGTTTCAATAAGGGTGACCAGGACCCCAACCGGGCGGTGGGACCCAGCCTGGCGGGGGACCTCCAGGACCCCAGGGTCCACCCCAGCCCCCTGGACCTCCCCACCCTCCTGGTCCACCGGGGCCTCCTGGTCCACCTGGGCCTCCATGACCCCCATGTCCACCACCATGACCCCCACCATGACCTCCCCCTCCTCCACCTCCTCCTCCTCCTCCTCCTCCGTGGGCCTATAACAGATCAAATAGTAAATCAAATATCATACCACCGGTTTCGATTACACTCCTGATTTTGATCAGCTTATAAAGAAAGAAATGTACTTACCACCATTAGATTAATAAATAGTTAAGGACAAGGAGCACTGGGTAAATGTTGCAGAATAGCAATGAGAACGACGCTGCAGTTGTGTGTAATACGCCCTCACAAAAGAGAGAGAGAGAGAGAGAGAAAAAGAGAGTCAGAGAGAGAGAGAGAGAGAGAGAAAAAGAGGGTCAGAGAGAGACGGAGAGAGAGAGAGAGAAAATTGAGATTTTGGCTGAGTGTGTATAACCACAGTACGAAAGAATACGCAGGCGGATTGCAGCAATGTTTAAGCAGGTACAGTCGACAGAACAAACAGATAGTGTCCTAGTTGTTGGTAGTTGGTGGTGATCTCAGCCTCCCCAAGTCCACCTCCGGGGCATGGACTGTAAACCGGCGTGTTGCCCCTCCAGAGGATGCAGATGTAGGCATTGCAAAGGTCCTCAGCTCCATTAGCATTTGCTCACGTTTCCGGGACCTCGCGAAGTAGAGCAATGGGTTGGCGAAACTGTTCACTGAAACATACATTTGGTATAGAATGGAGTCATCAGTGGAGGTGTAATGATCATATAATGCTGTAGTTAGAAAGACACGATATTAGGGTATAGAAGCGGGAAACAGAAAATGTCTCTATTACCTGTGACTGTGTAAGTATTGAAGATAAAGAAAATGTAGATAAAGACCGTCTGACCGGTACTAGATTCAGGGTATATCTCGATTGGTATTACCCCCACATGCTCCAGTAGGAAGAGGGCTCGAAGAACCCCACTAGGCACGTAGCATGCCACGAACAGTGTTGCGATCCATAGGGTGGTATGGGACGCTTCCCTTCTCACTCGAGATTTCTGTATACCTGCAATTTGTTTGTTTTCAACAAGTCAGAATGGTATCATTTCATCAAATCTACTAAACTGATGATGCCTGCTAAACTAAACTCATTTTTCAGAAGTTACCTTTAAATTTAAGATTGTAAAGTATGGCCGTCAGTAGGACGACCACGAGAAACAGGGGAACATCTATGAAGACAACAGGAATTGCCGTCAGGAGCTTCCCAAATGTTTCATCTACCCCAAGGAAACTATAACTCGTTGAGAATGTTATCGCTGCTGTTTCCCTGTGAGATTTACCGATATCAGATGATAGCCAGTTGGTAAAACTGTAACTGAGATTCGTCCAGTGATTTCACGAATCACGATAAAACACTTTGCCCGTACCTGTCATAGTAGTAGTCCTTGCTGAAGTAGAAAGGAATGGCGGTGTAGGAGAATCCAACAGACCACGTACACCCACTTAGTAGAATCAATCTCTGTGACAAGGAGAGGATCTTTGTCTCAAATAATTCTCGGAAATTGTCAGGTGTCAATTATTCTCTCGTATAGCAATTGTCAGTAAAGGATATATTATATATTATAATTATTCTTTTTGTGCCGCAAATTCATATATATTGGTTGTCTGCATTAGCCACTTCTGACATTTTTATTGCAACTGTCTACTGTGTGTGAAATGAAGCTGGGAAGTGGGAGCGTGACTGAAGAGAAAGAGAGGAAGTGCTGCAGCAGCACTAATGGGAAAAGTAATGAATTCTCGATGGCATATGGAGATTGGAGGGCCCAATATATTGCACTGCCAGGGGTGGGGAGGAGACATATAGTGTTCACTAATTGGTTGGCGGGACAACTGCAGCTTTCATTTATTTGAACTTAGCTCCTAAAAGAGGGTCTGGGAAGTTATTGTTTCATTTCATTTGGGTAAATATACAACCGTGTGTGAATCTAATGACATGTGAACCCTTCCAAAGAAACAACTCACAACACCATTGTACAAGATTGTGGTAACCAGTAGTAACCCAGTTACCATGAATGTCACGATGGTACAAGGATGATGTGGTAACTATTAGTAACCCATGGTAACCAATAACCATGGTTACCTTGAACGTCACGATGGTTTTGTAGCGTAATGGCTGGACAATTCCAATGATCCGTGCTACACAGATGATAAGGATGAAGTAGAGGGACATGACGGGCATCAGGGTATACACGACCCCTAGGAAGTTACAGGATACTGGACCAATGGTTATATCGGGTCTACCATTGATCAGAATATACGCTGAAAGTTAGATTTGATTTAGACACGGTTTGAATTCTGTGAATGACCGCTGACTCGAACTTTTAACTTTTGATTTGGGTTCTCTTTCTAGTATCAGTCATACTCTCACTTGCACTATTCATACTGAGAATACCAATGAACCTTTCAGCCGTGATGCCACATCCATGTGTTAATGGGCACCTATATTTGTTACTTTTAATGGTTCCAAAAGCCCGATAACAATTTATGGTGTGGTTGAGCCACAGTCTTCACGAAGCAATAATGCTTTTGCCGCCCAGAACAGTCACATTCCCAAAAATACTGATTAGTCCTCACAAATTACAGATCAACTGATCACATCAGGTAGTATGTATATATCTGGGTGATTGTATACCTGAGAAAGGTGTACAGATAACACAGGTGATAAGATCTGTGTGGGCCAATTGAAGGAGGACAGTACAGTGAAGGACCTTGTTTCGATCCCTCCTTGTTAGAGACAACAACATCCAGATGTTACCTAATACACTGCAAATATAGACGGATATAGTTGTTGCTCAACAAATCAATACAGTTTGGATTTCTAGGTGACTATATTTTGACGTAAAGCTGCATCTGCATGCATATCACTTACCCAGTTAGACAGATGGTGAACAGAGTTATGCCAAGAATATCATCCACTATAGATACCTCTTTCATCATGTGTATCTATAGAACAAATACATCATCAGATTCAGCAAATATAATGACTGTAGGAGTCTCAAATGAATCCATTAAGAGGCTAGAGAGCACTCACCTTATCAGACTTAAAGTGGCAATATATGTACAGGTATTGAAATGATATCAAGCGTTGGGCTTCACCCAGAAAAGATTGGCATATACATCTTCAACCGTTGACTATTCTATAAGCCTAAAAACATTTTAGCGAGGTCTCAGACCCAGGAAAATCCATTTGTGACGCCAAAAACACACTTCAACTTCCTTTGGTGACATTGTCACCGCAGTGAGATCGACGTCATGATCGACGTCGATCTCACATAAGCTTCCCGGAGTACAAAATATGAAAATTGAATGAGGATATAGAATAGTTCAAGAGTGAAGTTCCAAATTTGCTAATCGTGTCAAAGATCCTACATGAACACCGTGTATAACCATTAACCACACGAGAAACTAAAATATGTTAATTTTGGATAACGTCACACAGATGATTTATAAAATAATGCAGAGCTATCAAGGTGGTACAACATGATAAGAGCGGCAGCTGATAAAGTAAAGATATGTCTTCATCTGTAATTTCAGTGAATTTATTTCACCAATTCAATATGTCTCTTCATTTCCCTAGCTATAATTTGCCTTATAATTATCAATTTCTTTGACCATGATACCCCATCAATATGTCGTCATTAAAAGATCCGATCACATAAGTACTAAGGAGTAGGGCAAGCAATGCAAGAGAGTAAAAGCACATACACTTATAATAAGCAGTAAAAAAAACGATTTATCTGAATAAAGACTAAGTAGTTAAATCGATTATATGGTCGTGCGTGAGAAAACTGCATGATAGCATTTTAAGCTAATGAACTCTTGGTTTAAACCCTATAATATGCTCTGCATAGCATGAACAAATGAACTTCAACCCAGCAGGCACTATGCAGTCTTTTCTCCATCTCTCTCCCTCTTACAGTTACAGACACACACACACACTCTCTCTCTCTCTCTTTCTCTCTCTCTCTCTCTCCCTCTCTCTCTCTTTCTCTTTCTCTCTCTATCTCTCTCCATCTTCTCCCTCTCCGTTTTTCTCCAGTTTCTCGTGAGGCACAACGCGTTGCAGGTCCTATGAAAGTACTGTCATGATCAGCAGAATTTAGGCTTTCTTGTTCAGCCTGAATACCATGCTGCTATATGATTAATTGAAATCTGCTTGTGCGTGGGGCAGATCTCATTAATTTTTATACGGACTTTGGACTAGTTATTTACCTCAAATAAAAAGGAAAATTCGGCTGTGAAGCTACCTGCAGGTTCTTTCATTTTACGGCTTTACGCTCGCCTGTTCCGACGAATACAATTGGCGTTTGATCCAGTAGCATGGGTATCAAGACCAAGATGAAAAAAGAGGCTTGGAAAGCTACAAGAAACATACTTCTTAGACCATGCAGTGTGTCAACAACATTTCTCAGAACTCATATGATCAATCAAATTCCACACTGTACCATACTCCACAATGAAACATGGTCCATGGACACAGAGTACCTATATCGCGTGGTACGTGGTGCCTAGACAGTAGACACTACGTAAGGTGCTAAAGTGTAGTCTGTAGAGGTATGATATATTATATGCACTAGAAGGAGCAAGATCCATTAGAAATCACTATCTTCGTCTATGTGTTTCTTAGTAAGAATCTTACGTTCTCTGTGGTCTCTATCCCTCCCTCCCTCTCTCTCTCTCTCTCTCTCTCTCTCTCTCTCTCTCTCACTATATTATGTAGTATAAGTAAGCAATACTTGAGTGGTTCGGCGTTCGCGTTATACAGGGGAACTGGGGAGGAAGTGTTAACCCCGATCTTAGCTTCATTTTAGGCCTTAGGGCCCCTAAACCATTAGGGGAATCTATTGATAGATCTATTAATTGTGTCTTTCTATGTTTTTTCTTTCAGTAGACGGTCAGGAGACACAACAGCTGTTATATATGTTTGTTATGTCCTTTTCGTGTTCATAGTCTTCCAGAACAATACATTATAATGCTCTTTATACCGGACATAAGGTATATAATAGCTGAACATAATTGTATTGCTCATTATATACATACTTTATTTGTATAGAGGCCTAAACGTCTCACGTCCCAACCTTTCTTTCGATTTCAGTGGACCTGTAGATAGGGCTCTAAGAATTGGGCTGAGTTCTATGCTTTATAAAATTCACACACTTATGAACAGATGACCGGTTCCCTATCCCCTAGAGATATGGCTGTTGGGTCTTCTCTTTTCTATCTTATCTCTTCTGGTGGTTGAATGGAACTGGACTATTTCCATAATTATAGGTCACACAGCATTGCGGTACTACCACAGCTTATTAACATATAAATAGACATGGTATTTGATATTCATCAACATACCAGACCAGCTGCCCATTGTTTGGAAAAGGAATGTGATTTCAACCATATATGATGGGCCCTAGGAGACAGAATCAACTCTCTCTACTAGTCTATTAGTATTATCATTGCTGGGATATTGGCCCTTTGTTTGCTTGAGAATCTATTATACATGTACCATTTTATGTCTATGGAGATTAGAGTGGAGCTGATAAATAGACTGATCTAGCTGAAATAATATAGACTGATGTATAGGCTGAGACTGAGTCTCCTTTTATAGTCTACAATAGAACCTATTGTGCTCTATAAATTATAGCAACAGTCTCTGATCAGTCTCAATCCCATGAGGTACCGTACTGGAGCAATGAATCGTTTAGCTTAATTAACCTTCCCCTCGCTCCTATGCAATATGCATAGCGGTTTTTGTCAAGAGCTCAACACGTGTATGCAGTAGGGAATCTACTAGGTGGTCTCTATCACATAGCTAGCAGCTGCTAGTACTTGCCTACAGGAAGCAAATTCATGTTTTCTGTACAATTATATCTTTCGAAGTTCTTGCCTCGTTTCACCCTCCTTGTTCGACAAAACAAGGAACTTCAGGGTTGTTCATGTTTATGCACGTGAGAATAGTGTGACGGTGCGTGTCGTTTATAAGGGCTGGAAACAACTTTTGCGGTTATAATTATATAATTACAAATAATTGTACCCTCCACTTTCTATCTCTGTGTCTCGGTGGCGCTGTTATACCGCGTAACAATTACTTTGGTTTTATTGACACGACGTGAAGGCTTCATGCAGTGAAGTTCTCTGAAGCTCTGCTGCTCGACTTGTTTTTCAAGTTGTAATTGTTGTTGACAACAGCCATGCTATTATTGTGGACCTGCAAAGAGCTTTGATGATGACATCGAAATAGTTAGATTGTTCATTATAATTAAATATAAAGTGCGGTGTCAGGCGACTCAAATATAGTTTAGAGGGGCCGCTGCTGAAACTCCAGTCCATATAATATAATATTTGTTTGTTTTGTTTGCCGTTCACATAATTATAGCTGAAGAAGCTTTGTAACCGGAAATAGCGGAGATGTTTATTATATAGGCTGTGATTTTCTATTCAATATTCTATTCAATTGCAATTCTCTGTTCAATGCAATTACCACTATTAATAGCAGCTGATCATCTGTAATTATACCTTTCTATTTTATCAACCGAATCTCATAGAATTTATGGTGTTTTAGCAATGTCTTACTAAAATAACATAAATAGTTATTAGCTGAGCTCAGCTAATAACTATTTATGTTATCTGTTTAAACTACATATTACTTGTAAACTAATGATATTCCCCTCACTTTTAGGTGTATGCACGTGTGAAAACCTTGATTCCTCAACATATATAACAGCTGCATATCTAATTGATCCACACATCTAAACCTCCTCCTCCTCCATTTTCGACGGGAAGGGAAGATTACTGGAATGATCATGGGAGGTCTACATAATCACGTAAGTACCTAGATTATATAATTCTACTAGAAAGCCCATTGAAGTAGTACAGATTATAGTACTTTAGTCTTTACTTTCTATACTTTGATCTCCCGTCCTGTAATATAGCACATGAGGTGAAAGAAATGTAAAATTCTTACAGCTTACCTGAAATTTGAAATACTAAAGTAGAACCCAAACTAGAATTAGAAAGGCCCCCACTTGGGGTTTGAAATTTACCGTCATTATCGAATATTCGATAATCAGACAGTATTACAAACACCTTAAGTGGGTATTTTTGCGAATGCGACAGTTAATTATTAAATTATGTATGCATGTCTACCACTGTCGACACCATATATACTGTGTCGTTTTTCACACGAGCTGTTTCACGCTTCACATCACACACATGGGCAGTGTTTTCTCTAATTCTATCAGTACGTTTAGTTGCACTTCTGTATCAACCAGACACAAACACAGTGACGCGTGTTAGTAACCAATTGAGCTGTGTTTGTGTGTTTTAGTAGCTCATGATGGCATCATATAGCTGGCAATCATGTTATACGTGTATCTAGACTCTCGAGTGTATCTAAACGTGTGTTTACGAGGTGTCTAATAGGGCGGTATCTACCCTTGTACAATTAACTTTGATGTTCTTTTTCTTCAGAAGCGTCGCTTTTGCTTTTTCAACCATATATGATGGGCCCTAGGAGACAGAATCAACTCTCTCTACTAGTCTATTAGTATTATCATTGCTGGGATATTGGCCCTTTGTTTGCTTGAGAATCTATTATACATGTACCATTTTATGTCTATGGAGATTAGAGTGGAGCTGATAAATAGACTGATCTAGCTGAAATAATATAGACTGATGTATAGGCTGAGACTGAGTCTCCTTTTATAGTCTACAATAGAACCTATTGTGCTCTATAAATTATAGCAACAGTCTCTGATCAGTCTCAATCCCATGAGGTACCGTACTGGAGCAATGAATCGTTTAGCTTAATTAACCTTCCCCTCGCTCCTATGCAATATGCATAGCGGTTTTTGTCAAGAGCTCAACACGTGTATGCAGTAGGGAATCTACTAGGTGGTCTCTATCACATAGCTAGCAGCTGCTAGTACAGGCCTACAGGAAGCAAATTCATGTTTTCTGTACAATTATATCTTTCGAAGTTCTTGCCTCGTTTCACCCTCCTTGTTCGACAAAACAAGGAACTTCAGGGTTGTTCATGTTTATGCACGTGAGAATAGTGTGACGGTGCGTGTCGTTTATAAGGGCTGGAAACAACTTTTGCGGTTATAATTATATACAGTCAGACCCCGATTTACCGGGCTTCGATTTACCGGAACCCCGATTTACCGGAAGGGTCAACTTCCCCCAAAATAGGAAATTTACGGTATTTGACCCCGATATACCGGGCACCCCGATTTACCGGGCAAAATCCTTTCCCCTGAGCATCCCGGTGAATCGGGGTCCGACTGTAATTACAAATAATTGTACCCTCCACTTTCTATCTCTGTGTCTCGGTGGCGCTGTTATACCGCGTAACAATTAATTTGGTTTTATTGACACGACGTGAAGGCTTCATGCAGTGAAGTTCTCTGAAGCTCTGCTGCTCGACTTGTTTTTCAAGTTGTAATTGTTGTTGACAACAGCCATGCTATTATTGTGGACCTGCAAAGAGATTTGATAATGACATCGAAATAGTAAAATTGTTCATTATAATTATATATAAAGTGCTTGCCTTGTTCGACCCTGCTTCCCCGCAGAGTTTGAACAAAACAATAAACTTTATTATAACTTTATTATAAAGTGCGGTGTCAGGCGACTCAAATATAGTTTAGAGGGGCCGCTGCTGAAACTCCAGTCCATATAATATAATATTTGTTTGTTTTGTTTGCCGTTCACATAATTATAGCTGAAGAAGCTTTGTAACCGGAAATAGCGGAGATGTTTATTATATAGGCTGTGATTTTCTATTCAATATTCTATTCAATTGCAATTCTCTGTTCAATGCAATTACCACTATTAATAGCAGCTGATCATCTGTAATTATACTTTTCTATTTTATCAACCGAATCTCATAGAATTTATGGTGTTTTAGCAATGTCTTACTAAAATAACATAAATAGTTATTAGCTGAGCTCAGCTAATAACTATTTATGTTATCTGTTTAAACTACATATTACTTGTAAACTAATGATATTCCCCTCACTTTTAGGTGTATGCACGTGTGAAAACCTTGATTCCTCAACATATATAACAGCTGCATATCTAATTGATCCACACATCTAAACCTCCTCCTCCTCCATTTTCGACGGGAAGGGAAGATTACTGGAATGATCATGGGAGGTCTACATAATCACGTAAGTACCTAGATTATATAATTCTACTAGAAAGCCCATTGAAGTAGTACAGATTATAGTACTTTAGTCTTTACTTTCTATACTTTGATCTCCCGTCCTGTAATATAGCACATGAGGTGAAAGAAATGTAAAATTCTTACAGCTTACCTGAAATTTGAAATACTAAAGTATAACCCAAACTAAAAAGGCCCCCACTTGGGGTTTGAAATTTACCGTCATTATCGAATATTCGATAATCAGACAGTATTACAAACACCTTAAGTGGGTATTTTTGCGAATGCGACAGTTAATTATTAAATTATGTATGCATGTCTACCACTGTCGACACCATATATACTGTGTCGTTTTTCACACGAGCTGTTTCACGCTTCACATCACACACATGGGCAGTGTTTTCTCTAATTCTATCAGTACGTTTAGTTGCACTTCTGTATCAACCAGACACAAACACAGTGACGCGTGTTAGTAACCAATTGAGCTGTGTTTGTGTGTTTTAGTAGCTCATGATGGCATCATATAGCTGGCAATCATGTTATACGTGTATCTAGACTCTCGAGTGTATCTAAACGTGTGTTTACGAGGTGTCTAATAGGGCGGTATCTACCCTTGTACAATTAACTTTGATGTTCTTTTTCTTCAGAAGCGTCGCTTTTGCTTTTTCAGAAATGCTACCTGGCCTGGCATTATTTAGTTTTACGTTGACCAATATATATTAGTTGTAACTCGAGAAAATACCTGCAACCGCGTCAAGTGATCAACTCTACATGGTATCAATATTGATTTGTATTGGTAAGTGTTACTTAATAAGCTACACAAACAATACCCATTGCCATAGTTACAGCACTTTTGTTATCGATATCTGTACTTTGATCTACCGAACCCTCACTCGGAGTGCGAGCGACACGATCTGCGTCTACTAGTACAACTTCCTAAATTCAAGCCATGTAGGTACTTATCATATTACCATTTCCGGCAAAGGGTTAATAAAGAACGGGAACCATATTATCATAAACTTAATATAGCCATTAGATTGTATAGAGACTCTCTCACTTTTTTGCTTCTCGATTGTATAAAGTTTCGATCTCTAAAAAACATCTAAAAACACCATTCTTTCTTGAGGTGAGTGTGTGCCTCGCCGGGGATGTGAGAGGGTTTTCGTTGACACAAGGCACCACACTCACCTCAATCACATCACCGCCGGCCTCAATCACCACTCACAAACCATTCTTTCTATAATCTATATACAGTCGGACCCCGATTTACCGGGATGCTCGGGGGAAGGGTTTTGCCCCGGTAAATCGGGGTGCCCGGTATACCGGGGTGATATAACGTATATTTCCTATTTCGGGGGAAGTTTATCCTCCCGGTAAATCGGGGTTCCGGTATTGTCCCATATCGGGGGAAGTTTATCCTCCCGGTAAATCGGGGTTCCGGTAAATCCAGGGCCCGGTAAATCGGGGTCCGACTGTATATTGTTGTCTTGTTCGACCCTTCTTTGAACAAAACACATGTACTGCAACACTTTTGGTACATGACACTGATCATTATTCACCACATTATCAAAGTTTTATTATTAGAGGATCAGTTCTGGATCAGCATGATATAGAAACAGGATAGGCCTTACTCAAATACGGAATCATGGGTAAAAGCAATTATTAACGATGCATATATATTGACTTCTTGATTGGGCTATTCATGATGGATATGCTGCACATATTGTACTGTACCCCAACCTAATATATGATATCAATTTCATAAGGTGTGGTGCTATGTGTGTGGTTACCATAGTAAAATGGTGCTATACATGTGTAGTAAAGC
>AVPN01000995.1:10871-31116 GCA_000695325.1 Pleurobrachia bachei
TCATTCAGAGGGTAATGTAGAGAGTTCTCGTTCCCAAAAACCAGAAACTACCAAACAGTCCTTCATCTAGGGATTCATCCTACTCAAACAAGTGTTGGGTCCCTACTCAGGGATCCATGTGCCGTGGAGAGAGTAAGGAACAACAATGGGGGTACTAACAATAGCTATCACCTCCAAACTCTTCGCATCCCAAACATACAGCTCACTCCTCCCAGTATCAGCATCAAAAACAGGAGCCATCACAACTCCATCATCCTCCTCTGTACCCCCAGGCCGGGCTGCAAATACTGGCTCAACCGGGAATTTGTTCTTCCTCTCCCATCCAACACTAGTTTCCTTACACATATCAACCTTCAGTAGACCCATTGCATTGTGGGCATCATGGTTCCAGGTCTGGAAATACGCGTAGCAGTATGGTAGACCCCTGTAGTTGTCGTTAATGTAAGGGAACTCAACCTCAATTGCATCTGGGCTCCACATCCTAGGGTAGTCGTATTGTGTCCCCTCCCCCGTCTCCATATTCAGGGTGAATCGTCTCAGGGTAAACTTGGTGTAGTGAGGGAAGTGTTCATTGTAGCTGTAGTTAGGATCAGTAAGGGTCTCCCTGTTTAACAGCTCGAAGATGTTTGAGTTCTTGATCCCCTCGACTGTATCAATGGTGGGCCAATCAACAACAACCTCAGTCTGCCCTGCTGCGTTCTTCCTCTCAAAACTGTTGCTGCTGTGCATTGCATTGTGTGATGGGAATTTGAACTGGGTCCGTGTACCATCAGCAAGACTAACTACATCGAAGAATGTGTCCTTGTGAGGACCGATCTTGGCACCTGTCCCAATCTCAACAGGGTCAGACAGCTCAAAATAAAGTGCAAATCTTGGCAAGATGGCATAGTTCTCCGTAGCTCCGAGAGAGTGGATTCCTCTAATATCCATTCCTTCTATTGGAACATCGCCAACAAAGTTAGCAAGCACGTCTCCGCTCTCAGTCTCGGTGTATCGGTATAAGTGGTAAGCAGGTTTCTTCACGCCGCTAAACACACCTCCATCCATGGGAATAACAAACTTGTAGTTGATACTATCACCACTGGGGTGTCTGGCAAAATGACTAGCAGAGAATGCCTCCTTGACGAACCTTTTGTAATCGGAGGATTTGGCAACGAACTTCCTCTGAAACTCCAATGATTCACGGTCAATATCAATGTATATGGGACTCTCGTTACAAATGGTAACCCCTTTGCTGGCAAGGTTCCACGGGGCAATGTTGTTATTATCAGGCTCGTCATCCCAAAACATAACCTTCGCTTTCTCCAATTTTGTTAGCGGGGGATCGAATTTGTCGAGATGTTTGTACGGTACCAACTCTCCTGCTGCCATGGTCCGATTGTAAATGTCACTTTTAAGGAATGAAGCTGCAAAAGTAGGAGCAGAGGCGCCGTTTAAAGACCACATGTGAACTTTGCTTAGGCCATCCACCAAGTTTCGAACCTTTCTTCCTCCTTTCTCAAACATACCGGGTCCAACTCGATAAAGCTTTCCCTTCAGCCATTCTGGGAGTTTTCCAAAGATGACCTCCTGTTCTTGAGGAGCTACCTCTTCCAAATTTTGTTCGAAGAGCGCCGTCGGCATTTTCCAACCGTCACGAGAACTGGAAAACTCTGGAACCGATTTTGGTGCACATGTTTCTGCTGAGCAGGTTCCTTCGTCGGAAGAGAGGGCAGTCATAACCAATGTGGCGAGAATTAAAAGGATCATCTCGACGATCCAACGAAATTCAGGAAAAGTTTAAAATCTGAAACTTGATTTCGAGCTCAGCTCAGATTTTCATTGCGCGGCTTTTTTATTTCAGGTAAATCACACCGCGCGGCATTATTATCTTGACCGATAAAGTACATTTGCGCGTGCTAAATCTTCCCTCAGGGATTTTACGATGAAGAATACTATTTTATTTTCAAAAGTAAACACTGTTATCTATTCTAAGTGAAGTTGAAAGGGAAATGAACAAATATACATACAAAAATCATCCCTTACTTGATATTTGAGTTTGAAAGTTTCAATGAAACACACTCTGACAGTGTCTTTAACTGCTGCAATTAAAGACAACAGTTTCTACAGTTAGGTTAGGAGGTAAACTAAAGGAAAAAAAGAGCATATATCTCAATCCCCTTTTAGTTTTAGAGAGGAAGTACAAACAATATCAAAACAAAATATCTATAAGGGGGGGGTGGGTAAAAACTATCATTCACTCGACTTCACTTAGAATAGATAAGAATGTGTCCTTGTGAGGACCGATCTTGGCACCTGTCCCAATCTCAACAGGGTCAGACAGCTCAAAATAAAGTGCAAATCTTGGCAAGATGGCATAGTTCTCCGTAGCTCCGAGAGAGTGGATTCCTCTAATATCCATTCCTTCTATTGGAACATCGCCAACAAAGTTAGCAAGCACGTCTCCGCTCTCAGTCTCGGTGTATCGGTATAAGTGGTAAGCAGGTTTCTTCACGCCGCTAAACACACCTCCATCCATGGGAATAACGAACTTGTAGTTGATACTATCACCACTGGGGTGCCGGGCAAAGTGACTGGCAGAGAATGCCTCCTTGACGAACCTTTTGTAATCGGAGGATTTGGCAACGAACTTCCTCTGAAACTCCAAGGATTCACGGTCAATATCAATGTAGATGGGACTCTCATTACAGATAGTAACTCCTTTGCTGGCTAGATTCCACGGGGCAATGTTGTTATTATCTGGCTCGTCGTCCCAAAACATCACCTTCGCTTTCTCCAACTTAGATAGCGGGGGATCGAACTTGTCAAGATGTTTGTAAGGTACCAACTCTCCTGCTGCCATGGTTCGATTGTAGATGTCACTTTTAAGAAAGGAGGCCGCGAAAGTTGGGGCAGAGGCACCATTCAAAGACCACATGTGAACTTTGCTAAGACCATCCACCAAGTTTCGGACTTTTCTTCCTCCTTTCTCAAACATACCGGGTCCAACTCGATAAAGCTTTCCTTTCAGCCATTCTGGAAGTTTTCCGAAGATGACCTCCTGTTCCTGAGGAGCTACTTCTTCCAAATTTTGTTCGAAGAGCGCCGTCGGCATTGTCCAACCATCGCGAGTACTTGAAAACTCTGGAACAGATTTTGGTGCACATGTTTCTGCTGAACAGGTTCCTTCGTCGGTAGAGAGTGCAGTCATGACCAGTGTGGCGAGGATTAAAAGGATCATCACGGCGATCCAACAAAATTCGGGAAAAGTTTAAAATCTGAAACTTGATTTCGAGCTCAGCTCAGATTTTCATTGCGCGGCTTTTTTATTTCAGGTAAATCACACCGCGCGGCGTTAATTTTGACTGATAAAAGTACATTTGCGCGTGCTAAATCTTCCCGTTCGAGGGTTTACACTGAAGAATGCTATTCTATTTTCTAAAGTAAACACTTTTATTTATTCTAAGTGAAGTTGAAAGGGAAATGAACAAATATACATACAAAACTCATCCCTTACTTGATATTTGAGTTTGAAAGTTTCAATGAAACACACTCTGACAGTGTCTTTAACTGCTGCAATTAAAGACAACAGTTTCTACAGTTAGGTTAGGAGGTAAACTAAAGGAAAAAAAGAGCATATATCTCAATCCCCTTTTAGTTTTAGAGAGGAAGTACAAACAATATCAAAACAAAATATCTATAACGGGGGGTAAAAACTATCATTCACTCGACTTGTGCACACTCACTTCATGTCTGTGTCCTTGCATTTTATCTTTCTCTCTCATACACACACTTACAGACACTCTATCATCAATCTCTATTTCAACTCATAGTATATACCAGAAGAAATGAACACGGAATAAATTTCCAATAATAATTAATTGTCCATGATAGTGGTTCAGACGGCATTTTCAGCGTTCTTTCCAGCATTGGGGGTCCCGCCAGGACTTTTCTTGGTGATGCCCTTCTCGAACAGCTGGTTAACTTGGAATTGTTCCTGAGAGAAAGGAAGGAAGTTAGAGGGTGTAGAGCAGGGGTAGTAAGGGGTTGTTATGTTCTAATAACCCCCAGGACACGGCGAGGGTGGGCAAAGTAAGGATGATATGGTCCAGGTTCCAGAGGAGCTTATAATAAACGTATAAACCTGCCCAAAGTTACCTTTTGTGAGTGTGGGCGTTGTGTGAGTATGAAGTGTGTGAGTGACTGTTAGAGAATTGGCCTGACCCTATTCTCATTTCTTCGGAGCGTGCGAGAAATGTGGTCAGAGCCTGACAGGTGGGTGATGTCTACTGCAGTGTAGTGCATTTTACTACGAGCTGCCCACTTTACCTTTCTCATCTTGAATTGCACGTCACTAGGCACGTCAGGGATGATGTAGGAGATAATGAACTTGACACAGAAACACACGTGCTCAAAGGCAAATGCTATCAGCCATCTGGAGGAGGTAGGTATTGGATGTTACAACTCTATACTACTAATATTACAGAAGTAGGTTGGAACTTGGATGTTAGTTTGCAGTGTCAAGATAAATTTCTGATCAACAATTTGGTATTAAACCTCCATTATATCAAATCCTCCTCCTTTACAACATTTATAAAAGGGTGGAGCTTCAAGGCAATACTTACTTGTTCTCTATTTGCTCGAGGAAGGAGCCATTGTCCTTGAGGGTGTGTGCTATGATGAGAGAGTTCACCACCACACCTATCATGTTTAGGAACTCCAATATGTACTGCCAGATACCTAGGAAGACAGGGGGATTAGTAATTGGAATATACTCGGTATTAGTTCCTTATTCTCATTAGTTAACCGGTATATTATGCGGAGTCAAAGAGGGATTTTAATTTAGTTGGTATGTAGGGATGATCGAATAATAAGACCTACCTTAATGCAGACACCAACAATATAAATATTTTGAAATTATTATAGTGTGACATGGAATTGAGTCTAGAAAATATTTGCGTAGAGTACATGTCGAGTTGGCCGTGTGGCCAAAATCATTATTATTATTATTATTATTACCTATATCTTCGGCCCGTTGAGCGATGTACCGTCTGTTTTTCCACAGTATCCTATATCCATCTATCCTGACATCAATAACATTGCAAACTAGCGCCACCAGAGGGGCCAGGGGGAACACTGCCCCAAACAACATGATAAACCCGTACATGATACACTTCTCAGTGTACTCAGAGAGAGTGAAATCCTGGGAATAATTTGGGGTTAAATACTGGTAATGTGCCCAATTCTGGCACTATTCCCAATTCTGGGAACAATGAACATGTGCCCACAGACCTGGGAACATGTGCCCACAGACCTGTCAAAATGCCAAATATGCCCAAGTTACTCACATTATCTCCTGGGATAAGCTGTCTGTCCTCTTCAATGATATCAATCAGTTCCTTCGCGTTACCAGTTCCCACTGCAGTAGCTTCAATGTCATTACCCTCCCTGAGAGGAGAGGAGTGATAGTTGTGAGTAAGAAGAAGTGTGTTCAGAGTGAAAAAGCATTGTGTGAGTGGAGTTGTACTGTGAAGTGCTTGAGAGCCGAGATGTGACCCGTGACAGTTTGAGTGGACTATTATAGTTGTGCAACAAGAGGGAATGTCATGGGAACAAATTATCATAACACACTTACTTCTTGGTTAGCTTCTTGATCAGCTGTAGGATGGTAGGGATGATAACGTCTTTAAAGAACTTTGGCATGGGTTTCATACACAACAACACAGCAACCTGCAATGATTGATGTCAGTGAATTATTTAAAGATAAACTGAAGACCAAGAAAATGATTCATCTTAGATCGTGATCCTAATATGATCCTATTTAGCTGATCTGATGTCATGGCCTACCTGTAGGACCAACATGGGGAAGCACTGGGGAGTAGTGACTCCAGTGACAGGGTCGGTGACAGAGTAGTCGCAGGTATCAGTCCAGTTTGAGTTGCCAAATATCCCATTTTCAGATACACTTTCCTACAGAGAGAGATAGGGGGTTAGGCAAGTGGTAGACAAGTGGAAAAGAGGTAGATGCCACTTGTTATTTTCTAACCCTCCTTTACATTTGTGTTTCGCGGGCGGGGCGCACGAAACACAGTCTAGCTAGACTTGAGAAACTCATCTGATCACGGCCGTGAAGGACCTATACCTTGAAGAAAGCGATGTAAGCGAGAGAGGCATAGTTGTTAACAAATTGGAATGCAAACAATTTGATGATCAGACTGTCGTCATAGTTGGTTTGGGTTCTGTGGTTCTCCCAGTCTGTCAGCCAGTAGGCAATCCTCTCGTATACCTGAATAAGGGAATTTTAGTAAATAGTTATATTTCTCAGAGAGATCACTGCTATTATATCACAGCTGTGAAGATGATAATTATATATCTTAGGCCGGTGCCAGACGAGTGATAGCTGAATAACTTGTCTAGCCCTGGCCTAAATAATACTGCAATGCCCCCCAACCGGATTGGGCCCACTCTGTATATCAATTACTCACGTATCCGAGGAGCATAATGACTGAAGCGTTGACAACAGAGGATGTGATAGATGTGTAGAGAGTATTGTTATCATCATCGGCAAAGAATAGCTCAGCATTCGAAACACAACGGAACACAATGATACCTGTCATGGGATGTTGAAATAATACGTAACATATTTTAAACATGCTAGTAGGGTCTGAACTCTGACACGTATCTACCCTAGACTAGGGTTCTACAACCAAACTAATTTACCAATGGTAGATCCGATAACAAGGGAGACCATGAATAGTAGAGAGGTGACAGAGAATGATAGCTTGAGGTAGAGCCTGTAGAAGGGATAGAACCATTCTTCCTCCTCTGTGATCGGATTCTTCCGCGTCTTACTACCTGTAATGTGTGTTTATTAGTGGTAATTAGTTAATTAGTTAGTTAATTAATTAGTTAGTTATTATTTCCAGTTCCTCAACGAAGATCTGATAACAACAAATCCCGATACCCGACTGTACTAACAATAAGAACCTTGCCATGTTCGGCCCTCTCTCCCCAACCCCCGGGTTTGAACAAAACAATAAAAACCTACCATAAAACTGAGGTCGATCAGGTTCCAACTGTTCAAAGTTACTAACATCCCATTCGTACTTCAGACTGTTACTTTTCCTTTTCCATTGCTCCACAAATATAGTTCCCCAGAGACAGAGGATTAGAGAGAACCATGGGGTGAGGGGGTTGTTGAAGATAGTGAAGAATTGGTAGAGCGTCGTTGTGATGTCGTCATTCGATCTGAAATGTGAGGGGATGTTAACTAGATCTCTACATAGAGAGTTGTGATGTTGGGATAGTTGTTTCTCGCATACAAGCGATCAAAAGAACAGGAGATTAAAAAATTAATACCCTTTTTACACAAAAAAACATATAATGATGGATCGGCGAATGGTAAAACTAAAGTTTGGCAAAGTTTAGTAAGGCACTCGTTGCAGGAATTCTATGCTAAGTTCTAACCCTTCTGTACATATTTTGTGAAACACAGTCTAGCTAGGCAAGAATTCTATGCGTTATGTAAAAACAACAAACTATATCATTAGGCTACTCTGGGACTGGGATATTATGAACATGTGTTAACTTACAGTGCCTGAGACGGGTGGTAGAAAATTTTATGACTGGAAGAAAAACAATTAATGAATATTTCATGCAGAAAGACAACAAAGACAGTTCAGTAAACAACTTACAAATTAATAGTGCTCACTCCTTTGTAGTAGATTCCATAACAAAACACGGCGAGTCCGATAAGGGTAGGCCAAATCAGGGTCTGAGTGTATAGTTCAATCCAAGCAAAGTAAAACGCAATCTTTTCCCCGAAATAGTTCCTGATCTTCCAGAGTGGCTGGAATTTGTACCACAACTTCCAACTATCCCACAACTCTTGCCGGGGATCTACCAATTTCTATCAGGGAGAGAGAAAGGAAGGTTAGATACAGGTGATACTAACTGCTAGTAGAAAAAAGATACGGACAATGAACGACAGATGAAAAGACAGGGGGTATTGTAAAACTCACACTATCTTCATCCTTTTCTTTGAAGGCGTGTCTCCGATGAAGAAAGGAAGGTCTGTCGTGAAGAATAAACACATCAGTATACACACCCTTCAGCTTCAGATAGTTCAAACCTGGAGAGAGTATAATACTAGGATTCAAAACTACTGATCAAGGTGATGTATTGTCTGTCTCAGTCCGTACTAGTTGTGCTCTAACTTCTGTCACAGTCAGCTAAACTCTCAACTTAGTTGAAATAACAATCTATCTTTTCCTCAAACAAATAACAATATAGAGATACCTAATGTAGTCATATGATGGTCAGGATTGCTGGCTGGTCGTGGTCTACTAAATGGGCCCCTGTGTCTTCTAACTACGCGACGTGGTGTCCCAACTGTCAGTCTGTCTGTTTGTCTGTCTGTCTGTGTGTCTGTTTGTCTGCCTGTTTGTCTGTCTGTACCTCTAATATTAATTCCATCCTGTGTGTCCTTCTTCTTGCTAACGTCCGTCCGAATCAGGATGTGATGCGTCTAGAGGGTGAGAGAGAGGGGGTGTTAGAACATATAGCAGGGTGTTATGTAGATGGAGCTTGGGGTGTTATGCTATCAGGGTATAAGGTATTGGTACGCAGCTGCAGTCCCACTGTACAGCAGCTGCATTGGGGATTATATTATTAGGGAAGCCGGAAGGAGGGAACCATATGCGTTATCTGACTCCACAGATAGGACGTTTTGGAGGATAAACACGTCACACACCAGTGTGTACAAACAGCTACCACGGATCTTCATAGAAACCAGAGTTTTCGGTACGTAATATGTACATTACAACCGCTCTTTCAAACCCTCTCCAAAATTGTATGTTCTAACCCTCCCTTTACATCTGTTTCGGGGGCGGGGCGCACGAAACACAGTCTAGCAACTCCGCAACACACTCACCAGATAAGAGCGGAGAGATGACCGGAAGAAGGTATCGGGATCCTCAATACCGGCAAAGAGATCCTTTTTATCCCATCGGAAGGGAGCGGAGATATAATCCACCTCCTGATCTGTCTCAAAGAAGTCCCATAACCTGTCCATACAACCCGGGTTATCGTCCGTGTCAACCTGTGGAGAGGGGATCAGGTGTTAACATGTTGTTGTCATTGTGCGTGTGTGCGTGTGTGTGTACTGTGTATAAGTGTGTGCAATTGTACACAATTATACACACACACATACTGGAATTGGTAACAATACCCACAGCACATTTATTGGTGCGTGTGGGTATAATTGTAAGGAGTTATTGTATCACAAATCAGCAGCATCAGCAAGCATTAGCAGAAAATAAAGACTTAGATTATAGATGTCCATCCCGCGGGTTTCATGCACAAAATCACACCAACATACATAACCACTTCTCCCCTCAAAATTAACCAATCTTGGTCTGACAAATTTCCCAAATTTTGTACCAAATTTCTGATATATTCAATTCACATGCCCAATAAACCTTGTTAAACCTTCTCCACAGCTGGATAAAGAAATCAGCACAATTGCACAGTAGAGTGCTAGCTGCACGTACTGGTCGCTTCTTCACCGTCTTCTCTCTCTGTATATCCAGGAAGGCACTAGTTGCAGTGTCTTCTGCAGCTTCGCATAACCCCTCAAACCCTCCCCCTATAACGGTGTATAACAGGTTCCTATCTCGGACAGAGGGTAGTTTCCTTACTGAGAATCCTGGTGATTCTAACAACATTTCCTCAAACATACTCCGGTAATAAGAGTGACCGTGCCGGATATTTAGTGTACTGTTTACTAGAACCACATCTGCATGGGGTTGCCGCTTCTTCTTACTGCCTCGACCACCATTCCGTATTGTCTGGTTATGATAATGAGTGTTTTCAGTCTGTTGGCATCGCCTACATATCAAGTGATCACTGGTTTGGACCGCTGCAGAAGCTGTTTCAACGACAGGTTTGTGGGTGTGTATAAGGTGAAGAAGAGGGAAGGGCTCCTGATCTGGTCGTGTGGGGGATGTGGCGGCGTCAGTTCGGACTACCTTTCGACGTTTCGCCCTTCTTTCCAGGTCCAGGCAGGCCGCGGTAGCAGAGGAGCTGAGTGAAACAAATAGAAATTAGAGAAATACATCAAAAGTAGTCCACTGTGTGCAGACCGCATTTCAACTTACTCTCTCTAGTCTCTCATCTCTCTCTAATGTTTTAATCTCTATCGCGTCCTACCAACTTACACGAAGAGTACTACCGCAGGTAACTCAACAGGATGAGATATACAAACTATGTAATATATATCAACTACTTATGTAATGTATGAGGAATTATAGCTACTGTAAAACTATAAATTTTCGTGAGATTTTAATTTTCGCTTTTTGGCTCTGGTGGTCCCTGACGACTTCGCCAGCGTACCAGGACTCGCTGGTGCAGTCGTAGTTCACTCCTGGACGTCCTGGTGAAGTCGTCAGGGACTCAGGGACCACTAGCTAATCAGGAAAGGTCAAACAGCGAAAATTAATGCCCGCGAAAATATATGATTTTACGGTACTACGTAATATAGAGAGATCTAGCTGAAGATTAACTTGTTTTGAACAAGAGATCACATGATGATGAGAGACCAGTTAGGACTGTCTTCAAAAGAAAAAGAAAACGATTTCCGCTACACTATACCTAGAGAGGTCACTCTATCTCTCATAAAGATACATGACTTAAGAAATAAAGATAAAGCCGACTCGCTCTGTGTGTGTTCCTTATATCGTAGCTCTATTTAGAAGTTGTGTGTCTTACCGCAGAGAAGGCGACTGAGAGATAGAAATGGCCCGGAAACATAAGGTCAGTACCCCAGCTTTCCAGATTTTCTCAACCACTACAGCTCTCCAGCATCTCTCCCTCTGAGAGGGAGAGTCTCTTTTTCTCTCTCTCTCTTTCTCTATGAGCAGCTACCCAACATGTATGCCCTTCATTATATTTTACCTAGTATTAGAGCTCCTGACGGCCCCTGCAGTAGTTGAGGATCCCTCACTACCACTAAAGAACAAGAGCTGTTCTGAGCTGGATCTCAGATCACTAAACAGACTGTTGGTGACGGACTCTGCGGATCTCCGGGCCGGTGGGGTGAGGGTCATGTACTTCCCCAGGTGGTGGGATGGGTAGGATCGGTTTGAAGGAGGGAGGACCCGGTGTCGGACATAATGGAGGGTATCATCGAGGGCCATTAGTAGCTAGGACCTCAGCAGAGCAGTGCAGGAATCATGGTCTAAACAATCAGAGTATAGTGATACAAAGCACAGAGAGAATCAAGTAGAGAGTGTTTGCAAAGTAAATATATAACTGTTAAAATGCCACGTTTCTTCTAATAATTCAGTTGCCATGGCAACCTCGCTAGCGATTTTAATAATTACACGGCGTGTTTCCTTGTCTAGAGAGTAATAAATGATCGGAAAGACGTGGTATAACTTTCAACGCAACAAACCACAAACCTTATGTGTGTACATAACATATCAAGCTGGAAGATATAATATAAAGGAGTTCAGGGTAAATAGGAAATCAAGTATGAAAAGGCACGCACTGGTTTGTTGTAGGTGAGTGCAAGGACACGTAGGATATCCAAACATTGAATATATTATGCATAACGTTATGTCATATTGAATTATTATGCGACGAGCTAAACCTCCTAAAAACAGACTGCCACGATATATTGTAATGATGCCACAACTCACACAACACAGGTGTTGGGAACCCGATACGCGGCACACGAGATAATGAAATAGAAAACTTTAGATTATTACAGTAGTAGAAAGAATAGAAGATATCAAAGATAAGAGCAAGCATCAAGTGACAAGCAAGGGCCAAGGGAAGGAGCTTTAGAAGGAGTCGTCCCAACTAATATGCATATGAATGTGGTATGTTGAAACTTGAGAGACCGTTGGTACAATATCAGGGACATGTATCCCTTATTGCCCCACGTTGAATTTTGACGTATGCATTGTCAATATCCTCAAGCTAAATCGTTCATATCTTAGAGGACACTCCCAGGAGACAGAAAAGAAAACACACACACGGGGACACAATAAGAACTACATAGGAAGTAGGAACCTCAATTGTGTGTGCTTGTCTGGAAACCCTCTATAATACTCTTGTCTGTGTGTCTTTATTACTTACCTATCGATATCTGATCCCTCCATATAGAACGTACAACAACACAAACTACCATTAAAATGCATATTACTCCCCAGGTAATATGTGTATTGGGTAGAACCGCATGAAAATATCTCCTAAACAGTTACCTACTCATAGAGGTTCTTAGCTCCCATGAGGATATGCCCTCTATTCGCAGTGTTCAGGTAGTAGGTGCAGAGGCAAATCAGTGAGGAAAACCAACATGTAAAGACTTTATATCCCATTGCACAAAAGATACACAGACAAACTTGCAGAAAGAGTGTAATGGTCATGGTGTGGTGTGGTTTTGATTCACTATTGTGAGGCGGGTGTAGTAAAGCAGTAGTAAAGGAGCTAAGGAGAGATAGAGGAAAGATAGGATAGTGATATGTGGTTTAGTTCTATCTACTACATAGGAATGGAGAAGAACTATAATTTGCAACTGTCAGAAATAGTTACAAAAACTAAAGACTAAAGTACTATTTATTAAATATAGAAAGCTGTCCATGTTTCCGGCAACAATTTAATGAATCGCCTCACGAGAAACATAATAGGATCATTAGCTGCAAATCTTCTATAATAGCTCCCAATATGTGTGTACTACACTTTTATTCTCTATCACCCTCCCCCCTCTCAGGGAGTACTGGGTTGAGTAATAGCTCCCTCTCTCTCAGACACCAATACGCTATCAAAGAAATCTACGCAACTCTAAGGAAGGTCATCAAATCTAGCTAAATTGTTCCCTCCTTATGCCTTTCTCTATGTCAGAGAATATAATCTCGTACAGTAAAGCTTACACTGTTCCCTAATACGGTACAACTCTACTATATAATAGAGATGAAAGTCTAAATAATATGTCAAAGAAGAAGAAGTAAAACGTTCTGTTTACTGACGTACAATATTACACAATGGTTATGGGGAGGAACTACCATAGAATAAATCACTGCACTGGCAAGTGCCCCGTGGCCTTAGGGGGGTCTGGGGGCACAGCCCCCAGCATTAAAAATATCCCCAGTCATAACAAATCATGACTCTGAAACAACTAAGTTCGGCGCGAGAAGTTCATTTACCCCCTTCCCCCAGTGGGGGCCAGTGCAGTATACCATACGGATGCGACAAACGCCCTTTTTGAGCGCCTGTTTGACCATGTTCCCAATAAGGTAGCGAGCTGAAATTTTGTAGTTATAGGTACCTCTACCATTACTGTTAGTGATATAAATTTCAAGTGGATTCTCCTTCTCTCCCTCTCAGAGAGAGTCTCTCTTTCTCTACCCAACATGTCTCCCCTTCATTAATTACAAATTACCTAGTATTAGAGCTCCTGACGGCCCCGGCAGTTGTCGAGGATCCCTCACTACCACTAAAGAACAGGAGTTGTTCTGAACTGGATCTCAGATCACTAAACAGACTGTTTGTAACGGACTCTGCGGATCTCCGGGCGGGCGGGGTGAGGGTCATGTATTTTCCCAGGTGGTGAGATGGATAGGACCGGTTCGAGGGAGGGAGGACCCGGTGTCGGACATAGTGGAGAGTGTCGTCAAGGGCCATTAGTAGTTGGTGCAGGGACAAACAGCAGGAAACATGTTCTATCAGATAGTGATACAAAGCACAGAGAATCAAGTTGAGAGTGTTTGCAAAGTAAATATATAACTGTTAAAATGCCACGTTTTCTTCTAATAATTCAGTTGCCATGGCAACCTCTAGCGATTTTAATAATTACACGGCGTGTTTCCTTGCCTAGAGTGCTGTAATAAATGATCGGAAAGACGTGGTATAACTTTCAACGCCACAAACCACAAACCATATGTGTGTACACATATCAAATTGGGAGGGATAATATAAAGGAGGTCGTGCAGGGTAAATAGGAAATCAAGTGTGAAAAGACACGCACTGGTTTGGTGTAGGTGAGTGCAAGGAGTCCTTGCCAAGGACACGTAGCATTATCCAAACATTGAATATATTATGCATAACATTGAATTATATGCGACGAGCTAAACCTGCGTCTCCTATAAAAACAGGCTGGCACGATATATTGTGATGATGCCACAACTCACACAACACAGGTGTTGGGAACCCGATACGCGGCACACGAGATAATGAAATAGAAAACTTTAGATTATCATAGTAGTAGTCTACTGTAGAGAGAATAGGAGATATCAAAGATAAGAGCAAGCATCGAATGACAAGCAAGGAAAGGAGCTTTAGATGGATCCGTCCCAAACCTTGATAATATGCATACGAATGTGGTATGTTGGAAGTACAATGGCACAGGGTGTCCTCCACAATCCCCAATGGCCCCACGTTGTATTTTGATGTATGCACGGCCACTATCCTCAAGTTAAATCGTTCGAGGATACTCCCAGGAGAACAGAAAAGAAAACACACACGGGGACACAATAAGAACTGCATAGGAAGTAGGAACCTCAATTGTGTATGTGCTTGTCTGGAAACCCTCTAAATTCTGATACTCTGTCTGTCTGTGTGTCTGAGTTGCTTACCTAACGATATCTGATCCCTCCATATAGAACGTACAACAACACAAATTCTCATTGAAATGCATATTACTCCACAGCAGTAATATGTATTGGGTAGAACCGCATGAAAATATCTCCTAAACAGTTACCTACTCCTACTTGTGGGAGGTTCTCTCATGAGGATATACCTCTTCGCAGTGTTCAGGTAGCCGGTGACTTTATAGCGCGAATCCATTACACAAAAGATACACAGACACAATTGCAGAAATATTGTAACGGTCTTGGGGTGGTGTGGTTTTGCATGATCCACTAATGTGAGGCGGGTGTAGTCTCTCTAAGAAAAGGAGCTAAGGAGAGAGTAAGAGATATATCTCTATCTATCGCTCTATCTAGATAGGAAAGATATCACTAGGATAGTGAGATGTGGTGGGGAAGTGGTTTAGTTCTATCTACTGCACTACGGAGAAGAACTATAATTTGCAACTGTCAGAAATAGTTACAAGAACTAAAGTACTATTTATTACTATTAGAGATAGAAAGCTGTCCAGTGTTTCCGGCAACAATTTAATGAATCGCCTCACGAGAAACATAGTTATAGGATCATTAGCTGCAAACCTTCCACTGATATTACAAATCATTACACTATAGCTCCCAATTTGTGTACTACACTTTTATTCTCTATCACCCCATCTCAGGGGGTACTGGGCTGAGTAATAGCTCCCTCTCTCTCAGACACCAATACAGCTCTATCAAAGAAATCTACGCAACTATAAGGAAGGTCATCAAATCTAGCTAAATTGTTCCCTCCTTATGCCTTTCTCTATGCCAGAGAATATAATCTTGTGCTGTAAAGCTTACACCGTTCCCTAATACGGTACAACTCTACTATATAATAGAGATGAAAGTCTTTATAATATGCCAAAGAAAAAGAAGTTCCCTAAAACGTTCTGTTTACTGACGCACAATTTAACACAATGGCCCTGGGAAGGAACTAGAGTGCGTTCTACCACCATAGAATAAATAAAGTCACATACAAGGTTATAGTTAGTGACAAATGAACAGGGTAATTGTAGGGTGAACCGACAGAGATACTATTGTATGAAGAATGAATTCAGCGACATGAACATTTAAGCCACTGAAACAACAAATATAACAATGATCTACACCTCTCCAATCATGTTAGTCTTGTTAGCATGAATCTTGACTGGCATGGAATAAGAGGTGTACTCGGCCTCCTGAAAGAGTCTTCTCGGCATAGGACAAACTATTGTGATGAACTTATCGTCCGCTGAAAGGGGTTTTAATTGGTTTTAATTGAATTGGACAACTTACTTTGTTTACCATTTCAGTTTATTAAAAGTATATATTTTCCTACATGTTTTGTATCGTTTGATGATCATGGTGGGCGGAAGTTTGATTCCCCGCTCCGCAGCATTCCGAACCTCCTCTGGATCAACTCCATAGTGCTCTAACATTGAAATGAAGTTTAACCGATCTTTTTCAAGTTCCTCATCTTCAAGATTCCATTTAGACACGAGAACTAGAGATGCATTGTACGCATCTGGCCATGTCATATCTGCAGCATCAGTATTATCTGTGAAAGTGTCTGTTACACCGCCCATTAGCAGGCTCGACAACCTATTTTCAGCTTTCCGTTTGTCCTTGCTTGCCCTCAGGTTCGGTAGAACATCCAGGAAACTAGCCACGGATCTCTGATCATTGTCCACGGTACTTCCTCCGCGGAGAAAATCTGATTCTGAATTACTATCATCCTCGTCGCTAGATGAGTCAGTTGTACAGCTTGTAGTGACAGTTGTAGTGTCTGTGGTAGTGGTGGTGGTGGATGTTGGATCACTGGGCGGGCTGAGGTTTACTAGAACCCTCGTGTCATTCGGTTTGTCAGTCATATTGCTCATGTGTCAGCTACTGCCTAGGTGTGGGCTGTAAGTTTCTAACTGTGCTAATTTAAGAGATACAGTATAGGTTTTAATTGGGTTAGCATGGTTGTAAATTGCAACAAGATCGTGATTCAGTAGCTCTCTCTGCCCTATGCCATGCATTGAAGATAGAAGAGAGATAATAAAACACAAACCTGCTGGGAGACAAAGTCACACGAACGAACCCATCTTGAGTCAAACGGACATGAGAGAAAGACTCTCTCAGCTTCCCTTGCCAACACATCAAAAGCTCCCTGACACACATACGCGTTCTCATCCTCTCCCAGCATTATTTTCTGTACTCTCATATCATCGTTTGCCTTGATGCTTTCAATGAACTCAGTGTGAAGTTGAGCCATCTCAGTGTCATGGTGCACTGTGTTGGTGATGAGAACTACCACACCTACTCCATTAGGTTCCAATGTTGGTTCTGGATCAGGGGCTCCTGTTGTAGGAGCTGGGGCAGTTTCCTGAACAGTCGAGTAGTTCCTTGAAAACTTCCTCACCAGCCTCTCAACTATCGGCTGTTTTTCTTCGTTCATTATTTTGGTCAAATTACAAAGTAGCCAGTATACTGCAGTAGTGTTCCTGGATTCACGACTATAATTCAGGAGAACACAAGAACGGACTAATAATATACGAATGGCAATACTGTCTCTTATTACAATAGAGCAGTTGTTCAATGCTGGACACGTGATCCCATGTGTGTGTTCTATAACGGAACTCGGACAATGGCAGGTAGCAGGAAGTGAGCTCTGTCCAAAGGGGACAGCAGTGGAGGACACAAACTAAACCAGACGACTCCAGTCACATAGCTCACGTAGTATAAGATAAACAGTGGGTGGGTGTGTGTTTGCAATATACTGTGTAACAATATCAAGACCTAGCAGAACAACAATAGCAAGATAGAGCTTAGGAAGAGAGATCAGATCAATCACATACGGGGCGGAAGTTGTGGCCTAGATTTATGGCAAAAGATAACAAAATTCTTACCTGATTTTTTCTTGTTGGATCTCCATACATATTCGGGTCAACAAACAGCTTCCCAGCCTGAAAACAGCATGCATACTCTAGCAAACATTTCAAAACTGTGTGCTCCCAAATATATTCAAACTCAGTAAATACAGCTCAGGTGTTTTTCAAAGTATTCTTACGTTTCCATCTCCTCCGTCCCCGTCCCAATCAAATCCGCTGATTTTCAGGGGCATGGAGTAATTAGTTTGCTCGGTTTCCCGAATGAGCTTTTCGTCGTCAAACCAAATGAGAGTCAGACGCAGTTCGTTACCCATCCAGTCTTCTACTTGGAACTCCTTGGTATGACCTCCCTTGTGGACCGCCTGGTAGTGTGGGTATTATATTCTGTCATTAGCATCTAAGTTTGAAACTAAAAATTCAATCATCTGCTTTTTACTCACATTTCCATCCTTGATCTTTCCCACTATTTTCCTCATGTACTTTGCTCTAAGGTTCTCCAATTCCTTGGCGTCGTCTCCCTCATATGTCTTGGGGCTAACCAAAACGCAGATACCCTGTGCTACTTTCCTGTTGATATATGAGATGCAATGTTACCTCTCTGAACTTAATAAAGTTATAATACAATTAATTCCTTACCGGTCGACATCGGCAGGTAGAAGATCAGACTCATTGAGGGAGTGGATGGACTTGGTTTTCTTCAGTTCAGGATATAGTGTTGCAGGAGGCGGTTCATCACTGGGTGTTGTAAATACTTCCTCGGGTGAACCAGGCTCGAGAGTGGCACCTGCCGGCTCCTCACTCATTATTCTGGTGTAGGAGGTGTTTTTAGGCATGTTGGAATAACAAAACAAGATGACTACTAAAGAATACAAAACGTCTCAGCATTAGAGTCTGGAAAAGTCTGATCTGATCTGAGGTTCTGTGAGTGATATATCAACCTTGTGTATAACAGTAAGCTCATAACACTGTAAAGAAATGGAGCATCAGAAAATGTGCTTTCATTTTGGGTATAATTGAAGCTTGGTAGAGTTTGGTAGAGTAAGCTTGGTATAGTTTGAAGTAAAAGGGAGCCCAATCAAATTATTACAAATACTATAGTGTCTCCTTGTTTTCGGAGCTCTTATGTTAAACCGCGTTTTTGCCAAGGATTTTGAACCTAGATCTTCTTTAGACTAGAAAATTATCTAGAGACAAAGCCTTTGCAAAAATGAACCGCCAATCAAAATGAGTGCATTTGTCTAAAATGAACTGCACGTGTAATTATGCGTTTATTATAACCGCATATTGTATACTGAGAGTTCATTCATCGCCATGTCAATTATGGAAAAGAAGAACCAAACTAGGAGAGTGCACAAGGAGAGTTCCCAAAATACCGAGTTATCGTGTGTTGAGTAGAACTGCAGTTTATATATTACACACACTGTGTGTGATAAGCCTTTAGTTCCGCACGGCACAACAAAAGATCGAACACTTTCGAGCAGTGTACGTACAACAAGGTTTCCCCGATTCAAAATGCAAGCTCATTACGATAATTGTACGGTAAGGGGCAATTTGGCGGTATAATATTATGTACATGGCATGGCATGATTGCAATTAATCACGATAATAATGATGCTTTTGGAGAAATGTACAGGAATTATTGAATGTAGACACTCCCTCCCAAGTGATTGATCATTCAAAGCTGTATCAGAGCTAGGGATAGAGAAGAGCTGATTGCAGTAACACTGCTGTGGGAGATTTATTTTGAGAAGAAATCAGCCCGCCATAACTATGGTATGATCGATTCAATGGGCTGCTTCACTCTTGTGATTGATGCGGTGGTACCAGTGAAGGAAATGCAGAAAATGAAGAGAGAGAGAGAGAGAAGAGAGAGAGAGAGAGAGAGAGAGAGAGAGAAATTGTAGATTAAAGATGCGATGAAGAAATGTGGATGGTTGAAATTGGTCGACTCAAGAGCTAGTATGAGGTAAATTAGCGCCTGTAATTTACAAACTAACCAAAGGCCTATGCTTGCACAGATATCATACGTAAATATCATGCACATCTCTAAAGAGGAAAAACCGTAAGAAAACTCGGTAAGACCGGCTCGACAAGGCTCGACAAGTAACTAGTGCCAGGGACAACACATATTTGATTCCATAGAGACAATGAGTAGATCCCAAGGAATAAATAACTACAATATATTTTGCAACCAGGATATTACAGTTGGTACCTCATAAAGGGAGTGGAGGGGTAATGATAGCATCTGAGCTGCTCAGTGAGCATACGATTCCGGAGACGTAAAATATGGCAAGTCATTATGAATTCACAAAATCCTAATTAGGAACACAAATATATAAATCCTCCAGTTTGAGACATATGACAAGCCTAAAGTTTAGGTGGTGATGAAAAGAAATGTATCTGCTGTAAAATATAAAACTGACTGTCCTCATTCTTGAGACCACAGGTGAAATACCAAAACCTCATTACACAGCGTATTGTTACATTGAGCACGTTCAGGTGAAGATTACGTTACTTTCATGTTTTGTATCACAAAAAAGACCTCAAAGAGATTAAAATTTGCATGCAAAATGCAGACTATATAGCCAGTACAAATTACATGTTTGAGCTCCATGTTTCCCCAAATTTTCACTTTTACCTCATAGCCCTTTAGCTTCGGCTGTTCAAGCTAGATCGTCCTTACAAACGGCTCTAACTCTGTCAAATTCTTACCTCATCGTATTCTTCCATCTCTGCGTAGAA